>JANPWX010000134.1:2930635-2986597 GCA_024734555.1 Trochalopteron elliotii | reverse complement strand
AGCTCGCACGTTCCCGCAGCGCCGGGGCCGCTCGCTCCCGCTGTCCGGCGCCGAGCGGTGCCGCGCCGCCTGAGGCGGGTCCCGGCGGGTTTGGGAAGCCGCTGTGCGTCCTGGAACAGCTCCCGCCGTGCCTCGCCCGTGCTGCTGCTCCGAGGAAGCATCCTCAGCGGTTTGCCTGTCCTGTGCTGTAACCAAGGGCATTTGATTTTCACAAGCGTTTGACCGAGGTATGTGTTTTGTGGCCTGTGCTTGATCGCTCGCAAACGTCTTTTGGAAAGAACCTGTATTTAGCCTAACTCACTTCGCGGGTTGGCAGAGTGCTTGAATTGAACGAACGCTTCTCGGGTTTGGAGGAATTGCTTTCGGCGGAGGCAAAAAGAGGAACGCTCTGGAAGAGCGTGGGGACAGCATGGGGCTGCACAGCCTCTGGATGGAGAGATGTGGAGAGAAGGGAGGCACAGGCTGGTTTCTTTTGCCGAAAGATACTTCAGCCCAGGGTTGTGATAGCACAGACCGTTGGGTCATCACTGTGCAAGCAAGTTCTTGGCTCAGCGGGCATAAGCACAGACGACCGCCCGTGTGCTCTTTCACTTTGTTTGCGGAGAGATGATGGGAAAGGGATTGCTCTCTGCAATCTGCAAATAAGTTGTAACATGCCTATCCAGTGTAGTGGGAGAAGAGCTGAGCTTAGACAACACAGCATGGAAAAAAAAAACACAGGATGGATGCACAAAAATGTGCCCTTTGCAAGCACTTTATGCCTGCCTAAAAGCTGCAGGGTGTTTCAACATCATCTTGCTAGATGTAATAAAGTTTGGAACAAAAATCAAGTGAAGCAAACTCTTCCTACCCTTGCAAATGCTAAACAGTTAGAGAGAAATTGTAAAAATAGTGGTAAAGGGCTGAGAATTTCCTACACTGATTAACATTTATATAAGCAAAGACAACTAGGAATACATACTAGCTATTTTTAAATTAATTCTTAGCTAATTATGGCAGAATGGGAGAAAGATGAATAGGAGAAATGTGTAAAATCTGGACCATATAAGATGCACACAGTGCTGGCAGTTTTATTATGATAAGAGATCCAGCTGGAGTGTCATGTCTGTTTCCTTGTGATTTTGCTTTTTACAGTCGCTCTAACTTTCCTGTGCCTGAACAGACCGAAACAAAAGGCAAACTGAAACTACCAGCTGCCTTTTCTCGGCTATTAGGCCTAGAAGGACTTGTTCCCCATAGGGGTGGTTGCTGGTTGTTGCTGTGTACTGGCTGCCTTCCTTTCCCACCTCTTCCTTGGACTGAGTCACCCTTATCACCCAAGGCAGGGAAAAGAAAAGGCAGGCATGTCCCCCCTGCTTCCCTCATGTTTCCCCAGCGTTCCCGTGCTCTGGCACACAGGCTGGCTTGCCTGCAGGCTGCTACTTGCTATATCCAATACGTGTGCTTTCCTGTCAACAGGCTACATGCTGCAGGACCTGGAACTGCTGGGAAAGGGGTCTTGGGCTATTTCAGCATCCAGGTCTAATCTAGTACTATCACCATCTATGTGTGTATGTGTGTGAACATATTTGGCTTAGGAAGTTACTGCTTGGAGGCATTTTGTTAACCTTTTCAGATGTAAAGGGCTGAAGTGGGATAGTTCACCTCTGCCAAGTGTCTTTGTTCATAATTGGGTCTTACTAGTGCAGTACAACTTGTAAGTTGTATTCTGTAAATTCCCCATCAGAGTTAGGAAGCAATGGAGCCTTTCCTCCTTGCACCCCATCTACACAGAAGCAGAAGAGGAATTATCTCAATGACAGAGTACATTCAGAAGTTGCAGAAAAATCTGATGTTTCTGATAAGTCTGAGACTTGGAATCTAAATATTAAAAAGCCAGTATATTTTCACCTCTACCACCTGCACTCTTTTGCAAGCAGTCCTCCCCCTGTGTCTTCATGACTGCGGTTGTTTCCTTTTCCTGGCTTGCGCAGAGGAAATCCTGTTACAACACATTCGATCCTTGGCGCTGCTGCAAAACCCACCTCTTAGCCTGCCACTCCATCTGCATCTCCCCTCTTTGTCAGTCCTGCTCCTGCTCCCTCTTTCCCCCTGCATCGCACATGTCAGTCTAAGGTTTTGCTTGCTTTCAAGTGTCCTTGACAGTCACCGTGTACATGATGTACTAAGTCTCCTGTTGTCCCAAGATATACCCTGGGCTTTGATCAGCCTGTGCTCTCAGCATCTTTGTCCCTCAAGCCATCATCTTTGCATTTCTCTGAGCTCCACCTTGTGCTTACTTGTAGCTTCATATAGGCACCTTGTCCATCATTCCTTTAATTTCCTTGAAATGCCCCAGCACATTTGCTTTGGTTTGATGCCTTCAGCAGCCGTCTGGTCAGATGCTAAGACAAGCCCTCAACCATGCTATCACCTTCCCTGCCACTGGAATTACTCTTGCTCTGAATTGGAGGACAAAAGTGTCCTCTAATGCTAGGACATCTGAGAGGCAGTTGTTGAACAGATGACTATCTAGCACCAGCAGAAACTCTCTTTCCATAGCCTACATTATCCTCACTTGCTCTTTTTTGGCATTTCAGGTACAACCCTGCCCCCTTATGCTTGCACAGCACAGCGTGGCTCGCTGCAGCTCCCTTTGCAATCATGTTGTCTCTTTGCCTAAGTTGTTGCAGGCTGTTTTGTAAAGAGGGATTATATGTGAATATTAGGCACACAAATTATGCCATGGTTTCTTTGTCGGGGAGGGTATGCATACAGCCTGTGTCAGTAAAATAAGGAATGGCATGAGGATGGGGATCTTCTGTTACAGCAGTGAGGGGAAACAGAGAATCAAAGCAGAAGGGTGTTTTCTTACTTTTCTTGGTAAAACATGCTTAGGTACCGTAGTTGAGAAGAAGAGTTACAGTGAGCAGAGTTACTGTGATAGCACATCTGTGCCTAAAACTCCCTTGACATTTAAGTGTACAGTATGTAGTTGATACTGCATCTGTGTTTTTCTGGAGAGAAAAAAAAATCTGAAAATGATGCATTTACAGAAATTTCTGTTGAACCAAGTGTAAAAAATTGTGTCCTAGCTTTATATTGTGACAAGGTTCCTAAGAAGGTTGAAATGAAATCTGCTTGACATTTTTGGGTGTGATGTTGTTTTAAAAAAACCTGTGATTTATAAAATGTGTGATTTATACCTGTTGTTTTTATATAATGTATTGAAATCCATATATCAGCTGAATTTTGCAATGGAAAACTGTTTTCTTATTGTTCAGGACTCTACTTCCTGGATCACAGCTTGTTAGTTAAGGACCAATAATCCCATTGACTAGCAAAGTTAAAGGGCACTTACTGTTCAGCTAGCTCCTTGCTGTAGTCTGCCCAGAATTCTCCCAAGACAGGAGTGGACGTGCCTGCATGGAGTGTGGGAAGATGAGGGCTGTCAGGTACCCTCCTGCATGCAGCCACGTCATCGGCACTGGGATGACGGCACTGAGGATGTGCTGCAGCACTGGCAGAGACAATAGAGACCTTAAATCCATTCAGTTCCAGATTTAGCCACACTTTGTCCTAAAACTGCATTCCTTGTAGAGGAAGGGGATGTGTATGATATTTTTGAGGGGTTTTTCCTCCTCTACCTGGAGCCAAACCTGAGGGTCTAAGCGTTCCAAGTTTATAGTTTCACACATGAGTGTGATGGAAAATGAAAACAAGCTCTGATAACAAGGACTGCTTGGCCTGGAGCTTGGTATGTTATCTGGTGGGTTTTGGTCTGAGTAAACCGTGCAGGAGCTGAAGCACTGCCCCATGAGAAGTGTGCTGCCTTCAGGAAGGGCGAACACAGTGCACAGCCCCCCACTGCACTCCACTTGGCCTCAGTTGTGGAGTGCAAGGCTGCTCTGCCTGTGTTAAATGAAAAAGGTGGTTTTTGGGAGCCCACGTGAAGGGTCAGGCATGAAGTAGCAAAGCTTAATTAACTTCTGTTTGTTCTGAGATTAATTACATCACTGCTGTGCCACACACACGTATGCTGGATGGAATCTCCTGAGAGGCTTATCAGATGGTGGGATGCTCCACACAGCCTTCAGAAAGAAGGGGTAGCAGGAATGGGATGACTCAGCCGTGAAAGAAGGCAACAAGGCAGAAGCAGTTTAAATACTTTCATATACTTGTTCCACTGAGGAAAATGGGTTTTAATGGAATTTTCATTTCTCATTAAGCAGTCATTCCACACTACACTAAATTTTCTGTTCAAACAAAACTTCCAGATCGGATGTTGCAAGAAATCAAACAAGAATTCATTATACAAAATGAAGAAGTTAAGGATTCCTGTCACCTGCTGTTTTCTCCTCTTCCCTGGCTAACCTTGCCCTGGACCTCCTTTCCAGCTGGCACCTGGGATCTGTCACTTTGACAGTGACACCTTAGTGGCTGTTATGACTGTAGAAGTCAGTTACCAAAATTTGGAGCTGTTATGGGCAACCAAATAGCTGTGTGAACCTTCATGTCTTCTCTGCCTGGTTAGCCTCTGTCATTAAACCTTAGGAGCTCAGATCTGTTTGAAGTTTCTACCTGGGTTGAATTTGGCTGAGAGTGACAACAAAAGTTATTCAGAGTGGCAATAAGGGGAATAAATTTGGGATTGGACACCAAGAAATCAAATATGACCCATCACTATGGTCAGCAAAGAGTAGGCCGTTGAGTTTTGGGTGGATTTTTTTCAGCAACCTGTATTTTTCACAGGAAATAAATAATTAAAAAAAAAAAAAAAGAAAAAGAGAAATAAATATTTTTTAACAAATCAGCACAGGAAGGAGACTGATTTCCTTTGTAACTGTGTCCTTTGGGTCAAATTGGTGGTGTTGTTGGAGGCTAGACCAGGAGGGCTCCATTTCTCTATCTAAGGTCTCAGAGGCACAGAAGTGAGATTCCTTACCCCTCTCCACATCCTGAGAGATACAGGGAACAAATATATCCCTACTCCTTGCATATCTTACTGGCACAGTGAATGAATACACTATTTGGGCCAAATCCTTCTGTATGCTACTGCTGCAGCTGAAATGGTAAAAATAGCTGTGAGGGGCATTAGAGTGGTGCAAGAGGATGAAGGACTTTGGGATACAACTGTGTATGGCAAGTTCTGAAGATAAGCTTGTTGATGTTCTGATCCAAGTATTTCTCTGTTCTTCAAAGATAATTAAAAGCTCTGCCTTCCCAGCCTCACTGTGTACACTTGCCATTTGAATATGAATGCCTGCAGTTAGGAAGCCTTGAGGATGTCTTGTGTTTTCACTTTGTGTTTAATCAGCCCAGGATTTGGTAGGCTGTGGTCCCCTTGCCTGGCTGGAGATTGTGGCACTGTTGTATTGAATGAAGGGCTAAACGGGCAAAAGCAGTGCTCTGTATATCTGCGGGGAGATGGACTAACAAAAACTCTACCAAGAAAAAAGAGCAAAATAATTTGTATTTGCCTTGGTTGAAGATACAGCCCTGTTGCAGAGATCTAGGCCTCTTTCCCCCGGGAAAGAAATAAAGGAAAGGAAAAAAGGTCTCTGCTACAGGCAGACAAAACTGAGGGGCATAGGGTAGAGCTCTTGGCTATGTGAGGCATGTTTGCCAGAGAAAACACATACAGGGGCTGCTGTACCCTCTTCATCCTGTACCACACCTGTCTCAGCCTCAGAAGCAGCTCTGGGCAAGGTGACAGAAGTGCACACCCTCATATCCAGAGCACATGCTGGATCCATCTCTGGGACAGCTGACTTTGGGGTTCACCTACAGCATCCTACCTCTCCTTCGTAAAGAGATGGTTGAGAAGCTGTCTGACTCCCTTTGGGTGGAGCATTAGTATAGTCAATGTTATCAAAACATTTGGATTTAAACAATACTGTCTTTTAACAGCTGCACTAGATAATTTTCTTTATTGAACTTGGAGAGGCTTAAACCAAAAGTGATTGAAGGGATGAAAGCAGCACAACAATGTATCAACATCCATCCCCAGAGATCTGCTTCTCTAAGGCAGTCAAACCGAATGTGCTGAAGGGGCAGAGCTCTAAGAAGTACAATGATTGTGAAAGTGTCTTTTCTCTCCCAGAGGGGAAAATTTGTTTGAGAATGGCCCCTCTTTTTGCTTTAATCTATATCATCTGGGATTGTTTCTTCATGTACAAGAAATTTAATTTACTTTATTAGAAACAATTCAGGGGCTATTGTTTTAATTTTAGGTATTGAATGCATGTAGCACACCAAATTCTTCTAGCTGTTCTTATGCTTATATTCAGTTTGGATATTTCAGGTATATGAAAATTTTAACTGCAGATAGTCGGAAATAAAGAGAATGAATAAATAATAGTGTGTAATCCAAAAGACCTGATTCCTGGCAGGAGTCTTTAGGATATAATGTGAAATGAATTGGAGAGCAGATACAGTGCTCTAGTGCTTTAAAAGGTGCCAGGAGACAGATGTCTGTCTTGGTCTAGGAGCACACTGCAGAAGAAGAGAAAGGTGCTATCAAAGCCTGTCTGTAAATCAGAGTTTGGGATCGTGGTTTTGATACTTTACATGCCGTGCTGTAACTGGGCAGCAGAAGGATGTTGTTAGCAGGAATAAAACACACACCAGGATTCCAGTTGCCTTGGGGTTTTTTTTTCTGAAATTTCTGCCAGTGAGAGCAATCAAAATTGAGCACTTGTCCTTCCTTTATTTTATTATTATTGTAGTTATTACTAAACTCTTCCACTTTTATTTTCTTTTTTATAGGGGCTTTTCTCAGCATGCAGACCCTTTAGATTTGGGCGTGATCACCAACCACATCCTCCTCATTGGACATTCGGTTTCTATTTCCATATCTTCTTCCTGCTTGTAAGTATTTTATTCTTTCTCCTTGCTCATTTTTTCTTTTACTTTTAAAGACCAGATTTAACTCATGGGTTCTGGGTCTGATCCCAGGTCACAACATCTTTTGATACATTGATATAAATGACTCTATAATCCACAGATCCACGGGAAATGTAAATTAGAGAATCATTGGAGCATATCTGAATTAATCTAAGTATCCTTATGGCTCAGAGGGTTTCCTTTCTCCAGCCCCACGCAAACCCCCAAACAAAATATAACTTGATTTTAACCTGCAACCAAGCCATCTGGGGACTTGTCTTCTTAGATTTTCAAAGACATAAATTTAAATCACATTGAATCAAAATGAAAAAAAGAAATTAGATCATAAATTAAAAGAAAAACTTTGCTTGTGGCAGGAAATAGTTTTTCTTTTCCTTCTGTACTCTATTTCATTGAGTCAGTTGGCAATTGTTCCTGTTTCCCAGGCAGAGTGGAAAAGGGATTCTCTTCTCCTGGAAGGTCTATCTATAATGGGAAAAAGAAGCATTCTACTTACTTCTGGTATTTAATTGCCAAAGGCATGAATGCAAGAAGCACTAAGGATCATATTCTTGGTAAACTCCAAGCTAGAAGTCATTCTTTGCCTTTCCTACCTACATTTTCAATGGAATGGAATGTTGCTCACATCTTTTTTTCTGTCTAGAGCTACTGTCTTATTTAGTTGCATGAAGTTAAACTGCTACATTTTTCCAGTCCAGAGCATATTGCTTTTCAAGGCTGAAGTGTTCGTGGTACGTGAAATTCATTTAGTCCTTTAGTAAGAGCATGCAAACATATTTTTATTGGCATGAAATATTTTGTATTACATGTTTGCTGGAAGGGCAATATTGGTAATACAGGAAGGAAATAAATGTAGGAAAAAAAGGTGGTGAGGGGGAAGATGAAAGAATTAAACCAGGAGCTCCCTGGCTTTGATACATAGATCAATCAGTGAAAACTTGCTGCCGGCTTTTGGAACGAATCACTATGATAGCAGAACTTGGGGAGGGGCAACACATCTTCAGGGATGAGTAAGTCTTATCTTAGAACTGGCATCACCATATCACCTAGGAACCTGCACAGTCTCCCTCCTGCTCTTCCTGCCCTGTTACAGCATATTGAAGTTTGGCCAGACGAGGGACCTCTCTGTTGTAACTATGCTGAAAGCAAATTAAGATCTTATCTGTTAGGAGATGTTTACCCTAAAGACTTTCTAGGATACCTCCTACCTGTAGAGAAACAGTTCATAGGATATTGTGACAAAAGTGTTAATTTATGTAATATAAAAATGCTAATTTTCTTTTATGTCAATTTGTCTCTCTGCTTAAACATTTTGAAGACACTGAAACAGCCAAGGTATTTCTCAGCTTGTAGCTACAAAGATACAGGAAGAACCAAGAAAATGAAGTGCTCTTTTGTGGCTGATAAACTCACAAGAAAATTGAGTCTACCAGACTTATCTTGGCTGCCTGTTCCTCAATTTTTAGGGTTTCAGTGGTGTGAGTACACGCTGTTAAATTATATCTGACTGAGTCTGGAGAAGTAGAGCTTTTGCGTCAAGATACATGAAGAAATACAATACAGACAGTAAAGCATTTATGACATTGGGACTATGAAAAAGCTCTGTTCATGCCATCCTAGAGAGTGTTGCAGTCTCATTTAATATTCTCTTTAGTCTGAACTGGGAGATGGCGACTGTCTTAGCAATGCTAAAGGTTAAATTACATATGTTACATATAATTTGGCACACAGGGCATATGCTAGTTGTGAGGCCTCTGCTCCTGACCACATTTGCATTTCCTTACAAAATGGATTTTCTGGCAGGTACCTCCAGGTATGCAATGATGGCTAGTTTTGGCATGGCTGCCCAGGAGTGGTACTGCTCGTACCTGTGGCTGGCCTGTTACACAGTGATGCCTTGTCTGATCCCTCAGCTGCTCAGTTTGCCCTTCTTCTGGTGAGTGCAACCTTGCCCATGTCCTACTTACCACAGGATAAAAGGAAATATGAAAAACTCCAACTGAGCCTGCCTACAGTATCTGCCAAGTTGGCTTATTCTGGGGTAAGGGTGGCTGTCCTCACCTGTGAAAGGTATTTATGCCAAGGACATGAATGAAGAAACAATGTACAGCTGGGAGAATATACCTAAACAGTGTCTCTGGTTGAAAAGCCAGGATGTACAAATGACACCACGCATCTAGGAGAGCCTTTCCTTTTGTGCCAACACTCATATTTGAGGACCAGAGTAGCAGAACAAGGTTTTGCTCTCTTGTACATCTAAAACCAGCAGTGTGGAGGTAGAGTCTGTGCCTTCTTGGACCAGTGAATTGTTTTACTGAAGTGTGTGAATCTTCTAGGCAGATTGTCATTCTGAGCAGCAAGGCTGTGTAACAACAGAGCAATAGCAGGGGGAAAACTCATCCATAGTCAGAAAGGCAGAGTATGATCTGGGGCTTTCAGCAGTGAGGCTGGACTGTAGGACTCAGGGAGCCTCCTCAAGTCACACAGCCCTGTCCTGGCATTGCAGAGGTACCTCTGACAAAGTAATCCAGGTCCAGCTACACCACAAAATCTGAGTCCCCTAGCAGACAGGTGCCAGCTCTGCTATCCCAGAAGTTTTCAAGAGTGGTTAATTGGAAAGCCTGCCAGACAGAGTTCTCCATCTGCAGTCATTCAGGAACAATACTTGCAATTCATTCTTTGCCTTAAACCAACTCAGCTTTCCGAAAATAGATAAGGGAAAGTCAGGGACCACTGGAGAATGTGAAAACTTTGCCTCAGTGGTTCATTTCTGAGTCAGTTTACAGCTCTCAGAAAGACAACAAGTTTATTGCAGTTTACCAGCTTTGCCATTATACTTTGAAGTCAGTGGCAAAATTCCCAATCATTTTTGGGACTAGGTTTGGGCTAAATGTTATGATGTTGTTGTATTTAGTTTTCAGAAATGCAAAAAAAAAAAAAAATTACCTAACAAGAAAGTGATTACACACTATTATTTATTCATTCTCTGCCATCTGACTCTCTGGGGGTTATTTCTTCAGGAGGATCAGGGTTAAAGAGACAAACAGTTCATGGCACTTACCTTCTTCTCCCAGCAGAAGCAGGAACCTGAGCTCAAGTGGTAGCTGTGGTACACTGAATAAAACTACTCATGGCTTCATTTGGAATCAGAGTTTACAGTGTCTCTGACCTCACTACAAAATACTAATTTAAAAATAGCCTGGATGATGTTTTAAGATCTATAAAAGCTCTGATTTAGCAAAACACTCACATCTCTGCTTAACTGAGGTTCTGATTAGTCCTATTTAATACTATAAATTTTCCACTGACTTCAAAAAAAAGTCCCAAAAAATGCCAAAGTTATTCCTTGTACCGGGGTCCAGTGCTAGTAGTAAAAGCAGAATGCAGTAGATTTCAAATCTGTGAAAAATGTAAAGGCTTTCAACTTCTGCCATGTTAAAGAATTCATGTGAATTAATTCCTTAAGTTATTATAGAACAATTCAGTTCATAATGGATCTGATATTCATTATGACAAGTAATTAAGAGTAAACATCTTCTATATCAGAGCCTATCTTTTAAAAAGGATAAATTAGCTATAACACACTTGGCTATTTCCAGAACATGAAATGAACACATATTTTTCCATTAGTTAATTTTATATCACTAAATTAAAGACAGTTCAAAAGGAGTATAATCTCATCAGGATCTCTCTTTGTTCAGCCTGTTGTGACTTATTTCACGAGGTACAACAAATACAGTTTCCTGTGAGGCTAGATACTGTTAGGGTTAGAAAATGTTTTTAGTTCAGTACATTTTATGCATCACTGTGAGTTATATACCACAACAGTAAGAATATTTTTATCTGGTATTTGCAGATGCAGTTTTGTACTCCTGCATACCTTGCAGGCTATTGGGATGCTTGATTAGGACCACCAAAAGCTCCATTATAAAACAATAAACACCATAAATAAACAGTAAAACAACATCTGGAATGTAACCTTTTGTCCATAGCTCTTAGATAGTCCTCTCATGCTTGCTGGGCTGATAGGGCTGCCCATTCCTTGGGGTTTTGCTCGTAGGTGTCAGAAGCTGCGTCACCCCACTGAAGCATGCCTGCCATTGAGATCTCCATGGCAGAATCACAGCGAGGTACATTTTGACATTTGAAACCATTCAGAACATTTCATAAATACGTAGTAAGAAAGCAAGTCTGACAGATGTTCTAATTCTGGGTACCTCTGGCAAGACATTGTGGACTAAGTAGCTAATGGATTCATCATCAGCTGTGATGTTGAGTGGCTTTGCTCATCTAGGTTGCAGAGATGAAGTTTTGAGAGGGGGTTTCATTACTTGACTAGGTTTTTTTATCACAAGATAAATTTGCGTTCCAATACCTCTGTCCCATATAAAGTACATTTTTGATTGTGCTGTTCTGCAATTAAACAACTCATGATTGGGAAGAGTCAATTTTAATCTATTAGGATTCAGTAGGATTTCTCCTAATCCCTGCATTTTGGAAAATTGAGATATAAAGAAAATTGCTAGCTAATTCTTTAAGAATTGCATTTTTGAGCTAAGAAATGTAACTCTTAAGACTTAAATTATATCAGGTGCACATTACCTGTTAGTAAATTAACCTTGCTTTTTTTTTTCCCCTTGCAGTACTGAAGGATAAAATCTTAAATTGTCCAGGACTTGAACAGTAAAGGATAAATTCATTCACTGGCTGACCTGTCACCTCACCGTTGTGATGGAAAAATGTTCGCTTAAAATAAGCTCTTTTTATGCCACTAAAACTGTCTTTGAATACAAGATCTGTTGTGACTTTTAAAACACAAACCCAATAATGTCAGAACCCGACCCTTCATCTGGATTTGTGGGAAACATGGAGAATGGGACTTTTCTGGAGCTGTATCCCACATCCCTTTCAACTTCAGTGGATTCATCGCCTGGCCGTTTATCCAACGTCTATGTCTATGTTTCTATATTCCTTAGTCTCTTAGCTTTTCTCCTTTTGCTACTGATCATTGCACTTCAGAGGCTGAAAAACATAATTTCTTCCAGTTCCTCCTACCCTGAATACAATAGTGATGCTGGAAGTTCATTCACTAATTTAGAGGTTTGCAGTATTTCTTCCCAGCGCTCCGCTCTCTCAAACCTTTCTTCATGAAAATAAATGAAAGGAAACACACAGGGAATGGAGGAGCTTTATCTAGCTTCTTGGGGAAGTAGTGCATGTAACATTTGCCTTAGAAGACTATTATCAAGAGGTGTTTTTAAAAGTTTCCTTATTTTTTCCCCCTTTCCTTTTCTAGTCTTCATTTCCCCCTTAACTAATTTTCATTTTGGACAATGGATAATGATACCTGATCATAATTTCTTGCCTGTAATAGTGATGCTGTCTCTTTCTCACACATAGATGGTGTTCATTAAGAGTATTCCTGCCAAATTGTAATACTTTAAACTGGATATGTCATTTTTCTGCTCTAATTGTGACCCCTTCCCTGGTCTTGTGTCAGCAATACGCTGACTATTTTTCTTTTCCTTTTTTAATTATATAAGGATTCCTGGATGAAATCCCTATTGCTAAAGTACAAAAAAAATCTATTTAAGTTATAAATATTGGGATAATTTAAAGTTGTTGATATTGTTTCCTTTATTTTCTTTTTAATTTTCACATCTTTTTCAGTATTTATTGATGTTTATAAAACACAGCTAATTCTTGAAGAATGTTGCTTTTGTTTAGCTGTACTTCCAACTCGTTCTGTGTAAAGTCTGTATTTCAGTTTTTGAGTCTCTTTGGTTAACTTAGTAAAGTGGCTACAATAATGATGCTCACATTTGAATGTGTGGAGGTATTTTTGCAGTTCCATCTCATTATCTCATTTGCCTAATGATATGTTCCTACAGGGGGCAGCTTTTGCTGCTGAATCATAAATACCACACAACTCCTTTTCATTCTCCACTGATCCTGCAGCTTATTCTTACTGGATGCCAGGACAAACCAGTGGTTTCTTGTAAAAGGCCTGCATTCAACAAATACAGGTAGCAAGTGAAGAGCTCCTAAACTGTCCTTTAGGCACATGATGTTTTTACTCATGTGAGCAGGGCCAGCAGGGACAGAAATTGCTTTTACTGGTGAAGACTTTCTGGGCCAGGCGTTGTCCTGTGATTTCAGAAATGCGCTGTGGGTGGAGGGGGACACACAGGGACCTGCACAATGGCCAGGAAGACCTGGGCTCTGACCTGCAGGAAGTGCAAGGTGTACCTGCAGAGGGTAGGAAGGGATGGGCAGGAAAAATGGCAGTGGCTTTGCCATTTTTCCCCAACAGCATAAGGAAAGGGCAACAAGAGGGGAAGAGAAGTGGATTCACAATCTCATTCCTCTTTGCCATGCCATTTTCTGGGTTATCATTTCAAATGTAACATGCCACTCAATTTCTGCAGTAAAATAATGAGCAGCTTTGCGAACTGGATCCTGTGGTCAGCTGGGCTTTAAATCAAGCCAAACATTCAAGTCAGTGATTTGAAGTGCCAAGAGTGACCTACCAGAACTGCAATCCCAGACTGTTGCAATGCCTTGCTGTCCTTACTGCACTGTGTGAGCACAGCTCCATCCTGCCACCCATGCAAATTTTGCTCTCATGGCTGGATCCATGTCACTAAGAAAGGTATGGCATTGTCACTGCCATTTCTGTTACTGACATAACACAGGTGTTATTCTGGGAGATGGGATGATCTCAGCAGGAGCATCTGCCCTACCCTCACATGGCACCACTGCCCAGCAGGCTGAGGGAACACTTCCCAAACAAATTTACACCTCTTGCTGAGCTGTGCATGCATTCATAAACAAGAGTCTGCCATTAACTACACAGGCTTTAAAATACAAATTTGGAAAGTCTGGTGTAAATACAATCATTAGAAATGCAGCTGCTGTTGCCAAACAATGCAGATGATGCTGGAGTTGGTGTTTTCAATTTTTAAAAGTGGACATGCAGTATGGTGAGTGGTAATGACTTATTGTGGTGATTAGTTCCTTACAGAGGCCAAAAAACTTGCTGACTTATAAAGAATGTAAGCCTGCAGATTCCCTGAGCCAAACTGGTTTGATGAATATATTTACTAGACAAGTTTCTTGTATGCCACTTTTCACCATATTTGACAATTGGCCTTGAAAAAAGGGGTACCTGTTTAAAAGGGATTAGGAAACATTATTTCCCTTCTGAAAGCTCTTTTAAATCCCAAACCTGTAAGAGAATGTATTTGTATGCTGACTGGTAGATAGGAATAAATGAGCTGTAAATCAAGACAGCAACTGTTTGACTATCTTCCCTTACTGACAAAGTTGTAAATTTGTTGCTTCCTTTGCTGCAAATGGAGGAATTAAATCAAAACCAGAGATGAGACCACAGGTTGAGATGGGTGTTTGTTCCCAGCAACGTGTTTATACTTGCAGATATAGAGCCATTTAATATTACAATACAAACTGTTAAAACCCAGTTGGCTGTGTTCAGTTAGCTGTTGTCAAACTTCACCAGAACAAAAAGTATTTCTCCAACTGCAGAAAACAGCAAAGATAACTGAAGCCACACATTTGATTTTTCTTTGTAGTTTACTAGATGCTATTAATTTTTTTCCACTCTGCAGTGACATACGGGATTGTATAAGTCATCACGGTTTCAGCTGAGCTGCATCTGTTCTCTTTAGGACAGATTTGAATAGAAACAAGTAGGTTCCAACAAAATAGCATCAGGAGAAGCCACAGGTGAAAAGCGCAGTGGAACTTTTGAGGATTGCTAAGTACCAATTCTTCAAGACAAAAAAAAAAAAGAGAATCTTTTTCTTCAAAAAAAAAAAAAAAAGCTGAGAATCTGAGCCTAAGTTAACCTGAGAACACTGGAACAGGCTTCCTAGAGAGGTGCTGGATACCCCAAGCCTGTCAGTGTTTAAAAGGCACTTGGACAATGCCCTTATCAACATGCTTAACTTTTGGTCAGCCCCAGAGTGGTCAGTAATGTTGGACTAGATGATCACTGTAGGTACCTTCCAGCTGCAAATATTCTACTATTCTATTCTAACTAAAGTTGCAGGGATATTTTTTGCTGTATCCAGTTCTGGGTTCCCCAGCAGAAGAGAGAGAGATGTGAAGATACCACACTGAGTGAGCCCAGCTTGGGGCTGCTAAGATGATTAAGGGACTGGAGCATCTCTCATATGAGACTGTTTAGCTGAGACTGTTTAGCCTGTAGAAGGCTCTGAAGGATCTCATCAATGTATAAAAATACTTTATGGAAAGGAGGAAGAAGAGGGAGCCAGGGCCTTCCCAGTGGTGCCCACAACAGGACAAGAGGCCAAACTAAAACACATGAAATTCCACAAGAAAATATATCGAGAGGGTGGTCAAACACTGGCACAGGTTGTCCATGTGTTGACCTGCCTGCAACTGACCCTTCTTTGGGCAAGAGGACTGGATTAGACAATCCTCAGGCAGCCGTCTTCATGTCAGTGCAAGAACTCAGAGGCTTCTGGCTTGCTGCCTCCTTCTGATGTGTTTTCTCATCCCTGGAGCTGAGTAAACAATATCTTTACTGGAAGGTAATTAGTTCAGTAATTTGTTGCTACAGAGCTGCTCAGCTCCCCCTCCTCCCTGTAGCCACAAAGGTTTGCAGCTTTTCCACTGCCTTTTTGTGGTGTGGGTTCACATTTCACAGTCAGCTTTTTCCCTGAGCTGTTTTCGGTTGTTATTGCGCCCTCTAACTCAAAACACCGCCATTCTTTAAGATACGACTCCAAGACTGCATGGCATCAGGTAGTTGCAAAGTATACCTGGAAATCTATGGGGAAAAAAAAAAACCAACAACAACAAAAAAACCCCCACATGGATGAGGAAAGAATTGATGGAGTTTCTGGAACACACAGAAAAATTATTTTGCTTTAGTTCACCAACTATGGTCCATTCAAATATACTTAATCAGAGTACCTGCTGAAAGCTGTAGCAGCCTCTATATCTAAGACTAACTTGCATTGTTGGTCACCTTATCCCTACTGTCAAGTTAATCCATTGTATTTATCTGCCTTGAAGATTACCATGTTATTCCCATCCTGAAACAGTGCCATCTTTTCCCTTAACAACTCTTCAGCTCCTTGAAGAGTTTATTTCAGTGAAATTATTTTCTGTGTTCAGCCCTTCTCTGCCACCTCACCTGAAAGTTTTGTTTCTGTAAGCTGAAAGTCTTGTCAAGATTTCCAACAAAAGTCTTTTAACCTGGAAGCAAGTGTCACTCCCCTCACTGTCAAACCCCATGGTACTCTGGCAAGGCTGAATCCCCAAGGAACATCATCATGTTCCACTCCACTTGAGCTTTTTTCCCTTCAGAGTTTTTTACTTCTTTTCGGTGAGAGCCCTAACGAAGACATCTGCGTTGGAAGATTATTTACGAGGTCCGCGTACCTCCCGTTTTTCTTGACAGGCTTGTTTTCAATTCATGTGTCCCGGGACACTTCGTGAGTTCCATCCCAGCTGCTCCCCGGCTCAGTGCCCTTTTCTCGCCCGCCGCCCTCCGCAGGCTCCCAAGGACAAGGCCCCCGCTCCGTGGCTACAGCGGAGGATTACATGCCCCAAATGCAAGGCGCAAAAGTAGCCTGAAGAAACCCTATTTTTTTCTCTCCAAGAAAAATGGACTTGCTCTTGCCTGGAGCAGTCCTCAAGCTGCTTTACACCTCAGTGATGCCAGGCAGTTTGATGTGCCAGCGGGACTTGCCTGCGGCCACAAACCTGGGCTCACACCACGGCTCCACAAAGCTTCTGGCTCGCTCACACCCGCCCAAACTGTCCAAGAGGGGCTTGGCCAAGGTCACTTTCCTGACGCCAGATGCAGGTGTTTTCCCGGCTCCTCCCAGCACTATGCTTTGGAGACAAAAGCAGCATCAACCTCCGTGTATCCACTTCTAAGGGCAGGTAAGCCCATTAGTGTGATCGTGATAATCACTGTGCAGGTGACAGTGAGGACCAGGTGAGATGAGCTATTTTTCACTTCTGTTTTCTGTGTTTTAGATCAGTGGGAGATGAGCACCCACTGTAAGTCTGAAAATGGCTAGTGGCTCTTTGGCTATCAACATAATCTCCAGATGCCTTCTGAAAATTGGACTGGCTCCTTCGCATAGTTTCACTTCACCTTCTGTGCCTTATAGACAGCAGCACAGTGGCTGCATTTGTTTCAGCACCCAAAGGTGCAGTTTTAATACAATAAATGTCTTTAAACAGCTTCAATTAAAAAATCAGAAGCAGAAAAGTAAACTTTTTAAAAGTTTAATCTAATGTATAGCTTTTTACAAATAAACTTAGAACTTTTCCTTTGTAAATTCATATTTTTTGCCAAAATATCTATTTCTGAAGAGAAAAGCTATATGATTCAATTGTTAAAAATTAAGCATTTTATGCCAGCTGAGCTGACATTATTTTTGTCCACAGATTTTTCTAGGTAAGACATTCTACTGTTTAAGGGAGCAAAAAATTATTCAATTATTTCTCTCCTCAGTAAACAAGTGTAGGTGTCTGTCAGGGCATTTTTGCCACGCATATTTACTTATGAAGCTGCACCCCTAACACTGAATGCTGATCTGGCCATATAGACCTGGTCCCAGAGTACAGTTACATCTCTCTTTGTTTGTTTGTTTGTTTGTTTGTTTGTTTGTTTGTTTGTTTGTTATAGGGTATTACTGGTTAAATATAAGATGGAGACTAGTTAATGAGTTATGCCCTTATTGCTCCTTCAGCACAGGGATCAGTTTGCCATTTGTTTTAGAATATTAGCCACAACCCATAAATCTTTTTCATGTTTTTTTTCTTGAGCTTGGGCTCAGCAGCTGCTGACGGGTAAGAAATTCGTGTAAAGGGCATATTTGTGATGGATATTCTCTAGGTAGTTTGTTCAGGGCAAATCCTGCTCCAGTTCCCTGGGTGCTGCTACAGAGCTGGGAACTGTACTCCAGGAGATTTCTGCCAAGGTACCCTCCCTTTTTCCAAACAGCTTCATCAGGATGCAGAAGGTGAAACTTATTAAACTAGGACAAGCTGAAACACCTGCCAGGGAAAAGGAATAATGATTCAAAGGCACCCTAGCAAGAACAGAAGCGTGGCAGGGAGCAAAAGGAGATTCAGCCTGAAAAACATAAAAATGGATGTGTCTGGGGCAGGAGTAAACTCAGAAAGGACTACCAAGGAGCAGCAATGACAGAAGTGCATCTTCTCATGAGAGGTGTGATGAATTAGGCACAAACAGGCAACATTGCAACAAAAAGGTAAATAAGGCTATCGTCTTATTTACAAGGTCTTCTCCTGTCCTCAGTGCCACTCTCAGGGACCACACAGGGACAGCTACTGGGCAGGGGGAAAACTAAGTTCCGATCTGGGCAAGTAACTTCCCTGGCCCACACATAGGAAGCTCCCCCTAGCATCAGTCACACCCTTCCCTCCTGCTGCAGCTCTGGCTGTTGCTGCTCTGCTCCTGAATCCCTTGCCTCTGGCAAAGCACTTTCTGCCCAGAGCACATGAAAGTCCTATTTTTTTCCCCATACTCTAGTGCTTTTTTTGCTCTTTTTTTTGCATCCAAAGGGTTGCCAAATAAATTGCACTTCATCTAGGATATCACACAAGGCTCTCCCAGGCTGTCATGGTGCCTTTCTGCACAGCCTGGGCTGCTGGACCTGCCCAGCTGGAGACACTGAGCTGGTGTTTCCTGTCCTGCCACCTGTCCTGCCCCAACTCTCCTGCTCCATAGCACGCTTCAGCACATGTGGAACTAACTACTCTTCAAAATCTGTTCTTTATATGTCCAGAGAGGGCTTTTCAATGAGAAGTGTCTATCCTCACAGTAATTTTGCATGGTATTGTAACATTGCTGGAAAACCCATAGGAGTGTGCCTAATTTCCACAGTAAGAAGTCTGAAGAATGAGTAACACAGATTTTCAATATTCTCTTTAAAACAGAAGCTGCTTCATGGTTTTCAGTTTCCATTCATGCTTTAAGGTTGTTTTTATTCAGAAATTAACTCCTGAGTGAACATGTCACTCTATCCCTGCAGGAATAATTTTCCTTCACTAACTTTTCTCTGTTTGAGAAAATACACAATTTTAGATGATGGTCCTATCTTATATTCCTGAAGAAATGTCTAAATTTGCCATTTTGGCCATCACTATGAGAACAACTGCTTGTGAGGGAAAAGGGTAACCCTAATATTTGCTCCTAACAGTGAGTTAAAGGCCGAGTTATATCTGCCAGACAATTTTGTTAGACACAGGTAGTCCAGGTTTCATGGTGCTGGTTGTAAGACACTATCAGTCCTGCTGATGTCAAGTGAGGGGCAAGTTTGTGCTTCACAGTGGGTGAAGTGAAATCCTGTGGTCCCATCCTGACCTGAAAGGGTATCAAGTACACAGATTCCCTCCCACATTGCCACATTGTCCCTCATCATCTGCTCTTGCATGGGCTGGTGGCCCAGGGAGGATCTGGAAGGACCATGCCCAGATAAATGTGTGAAAAGGGACCCTGCAGCTGTATGCTACACAAGAGAACTTCCAGGAAAAAAACCTCTTGATAAAAGTTTTAGAAATTTATTACAAAACATTGCAGTTAATTTTGAAAGTAAAGAAGATTGTACTGACAGATTTATAATTGCTTAGATCTACTGATAATTCAGAACAAGGCATGTTGTTTGACCAAAGGCATTTTCTGGTGTCTAACTCATCAGTATGCATTCAGTGGAAATAGAGCTTGCTGTGATGAAAAAAAAATATCAGATACTGTAACTTGAACTTTGGCAAGATCAAAAGCAATTAGTTGGGTACTAGAATCAGAGTGCTTTCAGCTTAAGTGGAAGAGAAGGCAGCAAAAAAAGAAAACTTTGCATGATTTTGCATTAAAGAAAATTATAATTTTAATGCTGGATTCTAATGCTGTAATAAAAGGGTTGTTGCAGAGGGAAAAAGAAAGTGGAAAAATCAGGAAGACAGACAGACTGACCTTTGCTCAGCTTGGGTGTTCCTATCCTTTGTCATCTGGATTTGTTCAGTGGTTTTTAAAAAGGCAGAACTCTGCTGTTGCTCCCTCCTGTGCCCTAGTCCATCTGAGTACCTGTCCTCTTAAAGTAATCCTGCTGGGATGGTCTTCTGAGATGGTCTTTGGGTTTCTTCCCCAAAGACACATCCCAGCAGAGGGGAAAGTGAAGAGGAAAAACCAAGCAAGTTTTAATGATAATAGAATTGGATATATAAATAAATAGATATACAAATAAATAAACAGAAAATAAGCAAAATGAGTTGAAAATTGTGTAGATAGAACTGAACTGAATTTGCACCTCTTCTGTCTCTCTATCTTAAAAAAAAAAAGCTTGCAGAAAAACAAAAGGAAAAAAATAATTATGCTTTGAGGCAACCCACCCACCAATTGCTTCCTATTTACAACTAGAAACCCACCATGCAAAACAGATAAATGGAAGGGTAATTAGGAAAATGGATATGATTAAATGTTTGGGGAGCATGGTATCTTCTCTGCCCATGTGTGTTCAGCTGCTGCAGGAAATGCGCCAGAGAGGACGGAGAAACAGAGCCTGATCAGCAGACAAGGAATAATGGGCAGGTGGACTCTGCCTTCGGTAACACTGGGATCCATGAGCTCTGAGGGGGATTTGAGCAAGTAGGATCTGCTCCTCATTTGTTTCCAGCCAGCCTCAGGGACTGTCCTGGCACCCTCACATGCCCAGGGCTGGTGGGTACCATCCACTGCCTTCCCTCTTCCCAGCAGCCAGGATGCTGTAGGAGCTGCTGGGAGACAGTGTGACTCCTGTGAGCATCTGCAGAGTGACCAGCTGTAAATGCCTTAGGACATTCGTGATTGCCTGTAGTAGTTACCTAACCTTTCTCTTGTCTGGAAGGAATAAACAGGAGGTTTACATCACCCACTTGTATCCAAGGATGCTGACTTGTGTTCAACTGGAAATGTCTGCTGCTATGAGGACTGTGGCAAAGAGAATAAAGAAACAGAAGCAGAATGAGAGTAAGGCAGAGTACAGAAGTACAGAGGGATTGACTTTGCTGTACATCATCCTCAAGGATCACAGGATCTACAGTGAAGCAACCCAGTTGTTCCCTCCAATCCTTCTACTATTCCATTAAAGATAACTTAAAATTTCTATGCTTAAAACAATGCAGCAGCTTGGAAAGCAGGGTAGGAGGCATGGTTTTCAGCAGAAAAAAAAAGATTAGATACTTGTCCTGTTTTGAAGCAAATAATGTGCAGGCTCTGGGCAGTGGTCCTACTAGAATTAGCCTCCAAGCAGCCAAATCTGCAGCAGAGTCCTACACAGGTATTTCCTGTCTTCTCTGTTTCACTGGGAAACACAGGTCACAGTTTATTGTCATGAGCTTGATGCATTTCTCTCAAAATTGAATTAAATAAATACCATCATTAATTGAAATGTTTTATTACAACATTTTGGAAACAAGTACTGTTCTCAGATTGTTTTTCACTATATTTAAAGGTGACTCAGACATATCTATTTTAAAATAAAGTATTCAAAGCATGTCTATACAGATTAAATGAAACAATCTTGTTTAACCTTTTTGAATAATCCTCTTTAAAAAGTAGATTTAATTTTTTTTCAAAAATAGAATATTTTTTGTGAAGAAAATTTACTTCAAATAGACCTGTGATGATTTTTTTCAATTATTTAATCAATCAAGAAAAAAAAGTCATTTATTTATAAAACCTTAATCTAATTTTCCTTTATGACTAGATCCTAATGCATGTTTGCACACAGACCTCCTGCTGACCTCCTTGGAAGTTATGCATCTGAAGGGAATGCAGAACCAGACTCAGCAGACAAAATTAGTGGTTTTCTAATTGCTCTAATTGGTGTTTAATTTTTCCGCTGTTTAGAGACCAAGTTACTGACTTTTAATGGGAAAAAGAAATATATGCTGGAATGAGAATGTAATCAGATAAGAAAAATAGCTAACATTATATTAGAGCTCCAGAAACAGAGCAATTGGTAAATGTGAATGTTTTCATTTGAGTTACAAATGCCACCGATTGCCATTTCCGTTGCCACTTTTACTAATTTGTATTCAGAAAACCACAGCCCTGAAAATGTGTAAAACATCTGCTTTGAGAAACTGAGTGTCAATAGCTGAACCATGTGCAATCATGCCATACAGAGACCTTTGGATGGTACAGAGGAAGAGGAGATCATTTCCATTATGGATAGGGATTTGTGAGCTGTCCACAGGATGGGTCTAATCACATTACCCATTAATTCGGCCTACATGAGGGGAAAGAAGAGAGTCAAAGACATCAGCAATAACATAAAGTATGTTGGCATTTATTCAGATGAAGCATGACACTGACTTCAGCTGCCTCCCCTTGTATGGAGGTATTTCAGGAACACCCCATTTTCCTATTTTCTTTGCATTTTCCTACTTTCTTTGTTTGTCCTGAAATTAATGCCTGTTCTATGTATATAGCACTTTATGCTAAGAAATCTGAAACTCTCTGGCGCAGTAATAAGGTGTGACTTGACCTCCCACTGATTTACTGAGCCTAGAAAACCTCTGCAATAAAAACTGCAGTGGAACAGTTGGGTAATTTCACAGCAGTAATACATGGCCTATCCCCTCCCACGCTTTACCAATACCCTTTACTGAGCACTACTGCCTTTCTTAGCATGCAACACAGGCCTTCTGATGATAATCAGTAACATCTGCTTTAGATCAAAGGGTTAGGGAAAAATATTCCCTGCAAGCAGACTCTGCTCATCTTGGTTGTCTGTAGCAAATTTCAAATGGAGCTGGCACATAACAAAACCCACGGTTGACAAGGGGTATTTTTAGCTACATACCTCTCATCTGGATATCAATATACAGAAGCTCATTTGGGTTTTGAATTTCTATCAGTAATGATTCTCCAAGCATCTCCTGAGTCCTGGTAAATTCAGTGAGCCTACCTGATACACATACAATGGCAAAATTCTCTACAGTTAAATGGGGAAATGCTGTAAATACCATTTTGGGCAGTATGTTTGATAGGTTAGATGATCAATTAGTTACAACCCTTAAAGGTGGTTTAAACCCTTAAATTCTGAGCCCTTTTATGAAAATACCCTTACCACCACTACATACTCTATTGCCATTCACTGGGACTATTTAATTTCTTCAGTTCAATATTAATTCATATTAAAGATAAGCAGATAGATAGAGCTATAGATAGACATCTCAGGGTGGGTGCTGCAAATAAAACTACTTATTGCTGAGTATACACAGTGAAGGAATTGTTAAGTGAACTTCTAGAAACCTAGGCTTTATGGGATGGCATCACCTCTGAAGCAATTCTTTCTCTTTCTTGCTTGTGTCACCCTAAAACATGCATTCTTAAAGCATTACTTTATAAGTTATTTAAGATACATTTTATTTTCTTTTCATATCCGCCCTGCCCACCCTCCCCCATCTGAATAATCAGACCTCTTCACCACTGCATCCTGGTTTTCTGGAAATGCCCAAAGATTTTTGGGTTTACAGGGTTGAATTTCAGAATTTCAGTTAACAAGTCATCTTTATAATTTAGGGAATATTTTGCTGCCCTGCAAAATCCAGTAGTAAAGTCCGGATTAAAAACATTAAAGAAACACTTTCAGGGCAGGTTTTTGGATTTGCCAAGGCTGTAATTTCACAAAGCTATGGACCAAAACAAATTTCCCTGTGATTTTTTTCAGTACATATAGTGAAGCACAAATTTTTCTGACATCCTGCAAATGTTTGTTGACAATGCGAAATTAGTTAATTTTATTTCTTTCACTCTCACATACACATCTATTTTTGTGTGCTTGTGTGTATGCCATCAAACTCCTCAATCCTCCCAGTCACTTCTGTCATTCTTCTCTGAATTCTTCAATCTCTTCTAGGAAGATGCTCAGCATCCCACTCGGTATTGCAACTCCTGCCATCCCAGAGGCACGGAGAGTATTTGCAGGATTCCTGCTTTGCAAGGGGATGTTTCTGCACAAAGAGACCTAAATTTGCCATATCTTACAGTAATCTCACATTTAATAATTTTTTAGCTCCAAATCACCTGTGTGAGTCTGGAATCAATCAGCACCATTGAAAACATGGGCAGAGAAATGTTGCGCATGGTATAGTCAGAAAACTGGACCCTGGTCGACTCCAATAATCCCAAATCATCTTTTCTTTGAAGATTCTTTCCTCAGTGCTTTGCCTCCACTGTACTCATATTGTACCAGTTCAGCTCATCCTCGGGATTTCTTCTAATACTCTGTTAACACCTTCATTCAGATCATTAAAAAAGCCTGCATGCAATACCAGTCTCAGCAGTAAGCCACTCAGCCCCAACCCAACACATTAATGTTTATTGTTGCTCTTTGTTTACAATTCAGGGAGTTTTTATCCCAGTGAAAGTAACTATCAAGACAATTACCTGAGTAATATTTCATAAATTACTTTATCCAGAGCATTACTGAATTGTAATTATATTGGGTTAAAGTGTCAGAGCTATCAACAGAATTAAGCGTGCTACATTCAAAGAAGACCTGCTGCTGTTATGTCCCCTGCTTTTCTTCTCCCTAATTTTCTTGTTTGAGGCAGAGCCAGGGCTGGGAGCAAGAAGGGTTCTTGGGCAGCACATGTATGGAGCCATGAGATACTGTGGGGCAGACACTGCTGCACTGGACAGGAAACGTCTATAGCACTGTCCTCAGTGGCTCCTGCTTTCCTTTCACATATATCTGGGGTTTTCTTTCCTCAGAATTCCCTCCATTGCACAAAGTGAGATGGGAGCTTATACTCATCCACATGTAACTGGCAGAATTGTTCCTCCCTTCCAGAGAAACAAAACTACATCTGATTTTCTCTTCTTGTTCACACACAACTTAGAGCTTGAGCTGCCTTACTGAGAAGTTTCTTGCACCCTGAGGTCAACAGGCAGTCTCTTCATTGTTCTTCATACACTTCCTCCTGGTCCAGCCCTTAAACCACTGTTGGAAGCCTCTTGCAAACTGTTCCTTTTCTGCTGTGTCTCAGTAGACAGCCTTTGTCTGGGAAGCACATCCAAGTCTGGGAGTGTCCTTGAAGCTACTTGGGATTGATGGCTTCCCCCAGACACCATCTCAGCTGGCTCAGGCTCTGCAGGAACTGGCAATGTGGCTGCTCCCAATTAAACCTTACATTTGCTGCATAAATACCACAGTCCCCATATGACCTGAACCGACTGTCTTTTTTATGTTTATATTTTCCGGGAGCCCATGTCTGGTTTGGCAATTAACAGGTCTTTTATTAGATCTCCTTTACTTCCTAAATGCTCCTATTTTCCTTTCTCATTATGACATAACCTTTTTATAGTCAGATAAAACTCTTCTTGTGCGAAATTTAGTCCCCTCACCAATTTCTGGATGTTTTCCTTTGTGGCAGCCCTTTTTCAGGCAGGAAAAGTGGCCTTCATTAAAATGTGTTGCATTTTTCATTTGTCCTTTGACCATATCCGACTACATTTCTACTGGTTTGTCTACTTATACTTTTTCTTTAAAAGCCTTAGCCAAGTCTTTCTTTTGATTTTGTTCTATTGTTGTAGGTTTTCTTTAATCTCAGTTCTTTTGTTTAGCTCATTAGTGTCAACCTGAAGATAGGGGTGATGGGGAAGAAGCAAAACAGAAAACATTCCTGAGATCTCAGCCTAATCACAAAATTAAGCACTTGATAAAAGCATGAGCACATTCTGGTATGAATTGCTTAACCAGTTGCTTACGCATGCTAAGAGAAAACATCACTCCTAGCCACTGAAGGCACTTGGCTTCCCAGCTAGTGGCATTCAGCCTCTGAGCACACACCTCCACTTTTATTCAGAGAGACTATTTGCTGAAATTGCTATTAAGCAGCTGGAAAAAATGTGAAAATCACAGAAGGGCTTTTTTTTTTCTGCAGAATCACAAATTCAACTAACCTTCCAAGGTGTTAGAATTACTTGCTACACTAAATTCTGTCTTACCTAAGTCAGCAGTGACAATTAATACTTTAAGATATTTTGTCATATCAGAGGCATTTGTCTTACCACAATGTGTCATGCCCTATGAGGTGACCAGAGTACAGCAGTGTTGTGTTCTACTTTCCTTTGTTTTAAACACAAAGATTTTGACAGAAGACTACCAAAAAAGTAACTGTCTTTCTAAAGGAAAAGTTAATAGAGCATCAGATACCACATTTCTAGCCTGACTGCATTATTCAAGGTAGAAAAAATGCTTTAGTTTTTTTTAAACCACTCAAAGTATTGTTTTCAAATCTGTGGCTTGTCTCAGTTATCAACTACAGTATTTTCTGCAATTACTTGCAAACCTACCTCTTAAAGTAATAGATAATTTTTAATTGAAGAAAATTCTATGAGAGACTAATAAAAGGAAAATCTTCTTGAAAGGATTTTCGGAATATTTTGCAATCCAGCCTGGGTCTCAGTGTGGATCTGAGGCATAAATGGAAAAGAAATGTGGAAAGATTATTGAACTTACAGAAGTGTTGGGTTTACCACATGGACTGAAAGCCTTTGCCAAAGCATTACTTTTGCGCTCTGTTTCCATGGTCATCCATTTCAGAAAGCAACAGTTTTTCAGTGTTGAAGGTCCTTCATGCTGCAATCAGGCTGTGTAGCCATGACTTACTGCCTGCTGAGCTAGGCACTGGAAATCACTGACTTTTGGATGTTGTCACAGTTAGAACTCACTGTGAGATGAACTAGACCAGGACACCTTTGCAATGCGTTTCAGTGGAGATGCCCTCACCTCAGTTTTTGTTCACCAGTCTGTTCACTCCTGAAACAAACTTTTGGATGTGTTTTATTATACTTGCAGCCCCAAATGAAATTGCAAAAGTGCATAGGGCAATCCCAAAGTATGCCCAATCTAAACAAAATGAGAGGAGAAAACCCCCCCCACGGCTATTTTTCTTCCTTGCAGATAACTGATCAGGTCTTTCAAGTGGGATGTTAAATGTCTTTTCCAAGGTCATATTAGAGGTATATAGCAAACCTTGGATGGGATCTCATTATCTTGAATCCAGCATTGCACTGAGAAGGCTCTCCTTCTTTGAATATTCTTTTAGAGCATAGATGTTCTTTGTGTCTCTAAGCCTCTGTCTAGAGGCCCTCTGACCACTGTCCCCACAGCAAACAAAAGCTACATACACTCAGTGCTAAGTAGCAATCTGTTTTACACATCACCTGATAAAATTTGAAAAAAACTTTATCTTATCAAACTGTGTAACTGTGCATCTAAATTACTTTCAAGTATTTCTATTTTCATTATCTCAGGTTAGGGTTCTTTTTCTTTGGTTGGCTTTGGGGTTTGGGTTTGTGGGGTTTTTTGTTACAAGCTGCTGGCTAAGGGAGAATAAGCATCTCCTATGGAAGATGAGACATACTGGCAGTCAAGGGAGTCCAGACTGACTACCTCAGGTTACCACTGCAGAGGTTTACCCTGGGGCAGTTGAAGGCCTCTGCTTTCTGAAGGCCTTGCTTGCAAAACTATCACAGAGCAGATGTAGTGCATTAGCTTTGTATTTCCCTTCTTTGCACAAATCAAGCCCTACCAAACAGGGATCAAAGAATTTCCTTTTTTCGTGCAACAGCTGTAAACAGCAGTGCAGAAAAAAAAAAGGAGTTTTTTTTAAACACTCTACTCTTTTTAAACACTCTCTTTTTAAACACTCTCTTTTTAAACACTCTCTTTTTTCTTTTTAAATTACAGTGCAGTTTCTTCATCCACGTGTGATGAAGCAAGTTCCATTCACTTTATACAAAGCCACAAGATAGTTGAAAATCTTCTTTAGCAAAGAAGAAATGGAAAGATTTCTCTAGTGTTATCATCCACTGTCCAAATAATGAAGCAGGGGAAAACTGTTCAGCTCTCATAATTTAAGCCAAATAAGGATTAAAGCAATGTATTGATTCATAATGACATATAACTCACCTGCAGTACACTCAGGATCAATACCAATAATATTTATACCAATGGTATAAATAAACCAGAGATAAACTATGTTCCTATAGGCTAAGAAAGGTCCCTCCACCAGCCCCCTTATATGCACCTTGAGTGTGGGTTCCCACTTGTTGTGCCTCATCCAGTCATGCCACCTGCTGAGCACCAGCTCCATGAGGAGTTCAATAAGGACGATGATCTGTTTGGTGTAAGTGGTGGTAGCAATGCTGACAGGGTAGCAATGATGTTCTGGCAGTGTCAAACCAGGTTTGATTCCTGCTGGTTACCCTTCAAGGTGTCTCCCCCAACCCCACACCAATTTTCAGCTTCTTTTATACTTCTTTTCAGGCTGACTCCTCCTTTGTTTCAAAGCTCTCTTTGAAGTTCCCTGGCTATTGTTTCATCCATTGATGGTTTCTCTTCCTCTTTAACACCATCAGGTTGGGGCTTATGGTTGTCTTCATCTTTAACATGGACAAATGTCCTCCAGGCAATTTTGTGTATTCAACACATACACACATTTTACCTCACACTACCAGGTGTTGTGCTACCAGGAATTGTTATTCAGGCATTTTGCCAAGCGTGTGCTGTGCAAGCACCTACACAGTTAGTTTGAAAAGTGCTGTGAATATTAATATGTTTCCTGGAAACTTTTTATTGTTTAATGTAGTTTACACTTTAGTTTGCTATCTTGGGGAATGCTTGAAACTTTGCACTCACCGGCATATTTGTTTCTCATTTAAGTAAAATTAACGGCAGCCACTGAATTAAAAGTTGCTCTTGTCACTTTTGCTAATTATACAAAGATAAACAACTATGACCAAGCCCAGCATATTGAGTTGCTAAACTGTTGGTAAGAAATAAGGCACAGTTGCCTATTACCATCCATCAACTTGGCTGTATCCTAGTGGACTGGACAAAGAGTGGGAAGCTGAGGAGTCCTTTGCTTCCACACTTGCCCTTGTTTTCAATGTACCATGGCACATCAAGCACAGAGACAGTGCAGGCTGTCAAACTCTACTGAAATCTCTTCAGCAGCTTGAACAGTCATTTACAACAGTGAAGGGTTGTGTTTCCAACGTCAGGGAAATGTCAGCTGCACCTGGCCTTTATAAACTTATGTCTAAACACTTCCTATCAAAAACCTGTGACTCCAGAACTAGCCCATGTCATGGGATTGTTATACTTTGCCACCTCGTGATCCTCTGCCCTCCTAAGCTGGGCTTTGAGCTCCTTTTTACCACTTCATGGTAAAAAGAACCAAGAGAAGGACGTTTTCCTTTTTGTTGGCTGGCTTCTGAACCATGCCAGCTGTGCAGATTTTGTCTCTTGGTCCTGTCCTGTTGCCTTCATGGCCCATGCTGGGAAACAAGCACAGACTACTCAAGCCACCTGAAATTCATTTGCAGAGCTCCACTGTGGGACACATCTGAACCCAAGGAGAGTGCACAGGCAATATTATGAATATTTTCCTGGGTATTTACAAAGCATAGCTATGGCACAGTGGAGCAAATACTGGCTTGCTTTGGTAACCAGGCTGTTGCAGGTAGGAAGGGCAGCAGTCTGAATGAGAAGCAGCTCAAGAGGGAGGAAAAAAAGAAACTGAGATAAAACAATTAGCTATTGTCTGCAAAATGGGAATATCAAAGCTCCAAACCAAGTTAAACAATGGTGTAACCAAAAGCTTGCTCTCCAAGGTTACTAACAAGTTATACAGTTTCCTGAATAAATCAAAAGAGGTGACTTGTCAGCAACTGGTTGCAGGAAAATGGGCAGAGACTGGCAAAATAAGTTATATGATGACTTGCTTGGGTAAGTCTTAAAGAACCTAAATTTTAAAATAAAATAACTGAGCTGGGAAAGAGGGAAAAGGATAAAGGCTCTGCTTGTTTCAATCTTTTTCTCTCTGCTTGTTACATTTCTACGAATAAATAAATCACGGTAGTCTGGGAAGCAGTTGTGCTCGATTGTCTTCATACCAAAACCTGGAGGGTGGCAAATTGGTGTGATGCTAATTTTGAAAACTACTCTGGAGGAGATTTGCGGAACTCTAGGTCTGTAATCCTGATACCTCTACTAGGCAAATTAAATGAAAATATAATGAAGATTAGAATTAGTGGACACTTGAATAAAAAATATCTAATTGAGCAGAATAATCAAGGTTTTTATCAGTAAAAATACTGCCTTATGAATAGGCCTTTGAGTGATTGAACAAGAATATAGATGAAGATGATCAAAGTCTTTCTAACTACTTGGATTTCCAGTAGACTTTTGACTAAGGCCATTGCCAAAGATCATCTAGGGAACTAAGCAACCATGGAGCAAGGAGGACAGTACTTTTATGGATGAGTAAACGGCAAAGAGATAGAAAATGAAACAGGAGCAATTGTTTGCTTTCAGACTGAAAGGAGCTATGGGGGATCATTTTGGTATTTGACATAAAAAGGGAAAGAGCTGGAAGGGGAGGTGGGTAATAGGCTGGTGTGATATTTCTGATGAAAGTTACTTAGGGTTTTAAGGATGAAGTCAACAATGAACAAAGATGGACATCCTACAATGTTATGTTATGTGAATTAATAAAGCAATGAATCAACATGATTAAGAGAGTAGTCTCACTGAAACAAGGCTCTTGCACAATAAAATGTTACACTGGACAATTAGAGATTAATTTTACAGTGTTATTTGAAAATGGAAGTAATTTAAAATGGCATTCTGGGGTTCCATATTTGTTATAGCTTAATTACTTTAAGATCAAACACATTGCCTCTGTCAGTAAGAGATGTGCTCTGCTAGCCCTGGAAATTCTGCCTGCCTTCTAAAATTCAGACTAGATTATCTTCTCATTATGTCTGCTTTCATGTCTATAGAAAATCAAGCTGTGAATTCACTCAAGATTCATCAGCTTTAAGATCTTCCAGCTGTGCTTTTCTAAAATTTGTGCACAACTCCATGACCCCAGGTTTGGTGATCACTGTGATGAGAATGCCCTTGAGGGATTCAACACATTCAGTTTTATTAATATTATGTAAACAAGGCACTTGCAGAACTGAAACACATAAAAGAGTATTTCTGTCGCAAAATGGGCAGATCTGACAGTATGTTCACAGGAATGATCTGTGTGTAAGAAGATGGCATTTTTGCATATCTGCTTTCCAGAGTATGAATACACAATAATTATTTTTGACAATACATCAGACTAATGCATTCTGATACATTCTGTAAAATTAATTAAGCCATAGCAATGGCAAGTAGAGCAACAGCATTTGCTGTTAAATCCTCAGTGATTAGTTAATTCTATAATTAAGATTTAGAATTAAGAACTATAGAATTATAGAATTAAGGAATTTTTCCATTCTCCTGCTAGTACAGATCAACTCTCAAAGGTTTTGGGAAGAAAATTATTTGGGACCTAAAGAATCGTAAATTTAAAAATAGAATAAAACTAACTACTAGAATTCCTTTGTAATACAAGATGGCAGATCTTTTATAGAAAGAGACAAATTAATCTGTTTAAAGAATCAATATGTGTATACCTGCTAAACTAATTTGTTTACCGTGAACAGTTTCTTTAAATGCCAGCTGTTGTGCTGTGTGTGATGGTAGTCACAAAGGATGCACAGTCATTTTAGCTTCTTCACAGAGCCTTAAGAACATTTATTCTAGCTGGTTTTTAACCCAAGAATGAGCTGTCTGCTGAGAAAGCATGTTTTACTCACATTAGTAATTTTAGGTGTGGGGATAAACCAAATTGCATATTCTTTTCTGTTGGATGCCTTCAATTCAAGACACAATGCTTGTTTTGTCTTCTGAATCAATAAATTTCTTTCTAAATGCAGGAGTGCCTAAGTTTTGCCTTTGAAGTCTCTGGAGGTTCTCTTAAGGGACAATTATATTTGAAACTACAGGAAGGTAAATCCTGTGTTGTCTCACCGAGAACAAAACCTGACATATATCCAGAGTGGTGGACAGTTGAAACACTAAGTGGATGGCTCAGCAGCTTGGCAGACTGTAGGTTCATACTCTGTTAGTCTACTTTTCGAAGCTTTTTAGCCCTGTGCTAGTTCACACAAAAAGACATAAACCCCACATCAATGTATTCCAGTAGCAGAACCACTTTGAATTTGGTATTTGACACTAACAGAAGATAAGTCATCCTAATAACTTCAGCATAGGCTGGTGAGCCAGAAATTCTTTATTTCTCTTGCAGTGTTGTTTTTTTTCTACATCCCTGCACAACTGTGCAATGTAATTTGTGTGATTGGGCAAACTTGACATGTGACTTGACACAGGTCCACTGAGAGAAAAGGACAAGAAAGGAACTTGTGCCTTCTTGTGTAAGGTTTTCTGCATAATAATTACTGCTTTTTCACAATAGGTTGATGCTTTTCAGAGAAAGATGAAACCAAGTTGAGGGATGTCTCATTCCTTATACACACAACTATTGAGAATTAAAATGATTTGTCCCGTTGAAATGCAGTTTTTGCTCATTACAGAGATTACAGACAAAAAGTGCATCCATTTCAGGTTTTAAGTTAATCTTCCCACTGATTTAAAAATGTTAAATGGTCAGACGTATCCACAGTGTGAATGTGTCTAGAATGAAAACAAGGTTAGTTTCTTTCAGAGTAGGTTTGCATCCAGTTCACAAGATCTAAGTTTGTTTAGTCATCAAAATCCAAAATAAGTGTCATGGAGAGCTTCATTACTCACTAACTCCTAAGCAAATGTGGCATATATCCCTGCTTGGGCAAAGAGATGAATAAACATCTGAATGTGATGATCAGTAGCTGGCAATTTTTACAAATTTTAAATGAGATGGTTTGGTTTCAAAGAGGCAGCCATCAGAGGAGACAAATGCTTTTTGTCTCTACAAAACCTCATAGCATGGCCTCCCACCATGGAGCTATCACTCTGAGGAAAAAAAACCAAACCCAAAACACAAAAACACTTACTTTCAAATCTAGGCAGATCAACACTACATTGTGGTCACTGCAGTAATTGTGGTTTATTCCCAAAAACACTACAGTCTGTATATACCAAAAAGATAACAAGGATGTTATTGCCTCCTGCTTTATTCCTCAATTGAGGAAATGAAGGATTAATCCTAGACCACCAAAGCTGATTAATCATTAATTCAGTGGAAGTGTGGGACTAATTATCTCTGAGGATTGGAGCCAAAGCAGTTTGCGAAAGGTCATCAGGAAGTCTTTGACCAGTCTGTGCAGAAAAGAAATATGGAAGATGATAAATGTGCATCCAAAAATACAACCAAACACTGTCTCTGATTTCTGTTTACAAATTTAAGCATCCTGAGGAGACCACTTTGATGATAACCTCTCTGAAACTTTGAATGCAGCAACACAAACAACTGACAGATGACACAAGCTGTGACTTTGCAATTGCAGTGGCTATTCTTTAAATTGTGTTTAAGTGTCAAGTGGTTTTGTACCTTGGTGAGTACGGGCTAAGCTACCTCACATTTGCTGTGGGTTGAAAACAATCTGACAGGCTCCCACAGCAGAATAGCAGCTGTGGTATAAACTTGTGCTGTGGTAACTTGTTCATGCAGCCAGTCATTCCTTCTGCTAACTTCCAGAGATGAGCAGAAGACATGCCCCATGGGTGAAAAGTGTACCCTTCTTTTTATTTTATCCCATTTTTTTGTGATAAAGTATAGAAAAATATTTTATGGGGGCCTTTTTGCTTGTCTAGTTTTGAATATGAAATAGGTTTAGTGCAATTCTCTGACAGGAGTTCTGCCATTGCTAAGCTGATCAGTAATTCAGGAGCAGCACAGCTGAGCTCTAGTATAAGCTATCAGTAAAAATCACTACTGGGAATTACTGTGTGCTTCTGAAGAACAAAATCCATTTTAAATCAGAATGAGAGATGCAGGACAGTCAAGGAAGCTTGGAAGGTGACCTGGGTAGTGTTATCATTTAAATGGATTTTATAAAATATCAATTTTTCAAAGCTTTACTCATTGACATGATATAAGACCGGGCCCTCAGGGATTCTGCATCTCATCAGGAGCAAACCAAGGCAGCAAAGAGAGAGCTGGGCCATAAATTGTGCCTGATGGTTTGGTTTCTTGAAAGCCTGCAGCAGTGTAACCACTGAACTTTACAGAGTACTTGATCACACAGCTGGCATGTCCTAAAAGAGGCTTCCAATAAAATGCCTCCGACACACATTATCAAGCAGCACAGAAAACTGCTGTACATGCAGAACCCTTGGCATGAATTAAAGCTTTGACAGTTGCATTCAGATGATGAAGAACTTCATGAATTTTTTTTCCCTCTCCTCACTGTTGCCAGACATCATTGTCATGATTCGGGTCTGGATGTGGGCCAGCTTTGTGCTGCTCCATGAGTGTGTGACCTGCCAGGAAACACGCCAGCTGCTCTGTTACAGGAGAAACCCTGATGGTTCCATTCACTGAATAGCACTGGGTGATCCTTTGACAGCACATGGTAGTGTGGCAATGGCAGACAAGAAGAAAGCTGAGCAAAAGCTGTCTGCATCCATATATTTGTTGTAAACAGCGAGTCCAGTAACTGTTGCTTTCTCCTTATCTTCATTTGCCTCTGAAATGGATTGCTGTTGTTACCTCACTGCTATTTAATCCTTACTATGATCTTGGCTGTCTCCCTGGGCCATCATTCTGCCTCTTAATAGTAAAGTGTGGTATTACATAAGTAGCTAGGTTATCAGGCATTAATGATACAAGAAAATGATTGCAAAATTAAAATAGACTTCTTTTTTTTAGCTACTTCCTTCCTAATTTGGAAGAACTAGCTATGTTTGCAAGAGGGAATGAAGGACTCCTAAAAAATCCGTGATTTTCTTTGTTCAAATAGCTAGCACACACCGCAAGACAAGAGGTCTAGGGCTGAGGCAATTTCATCTCCACAAAGACCATTAAAAACCCTTGAAATTCTCCATGGCATCACTTTTAAAAATATCTTGGATCATGTGCTTGCTTGCTTTTGAATATAAAGGTGAATGACTTTGCAACTTATCACAGACTTTGGGTTGGAAGTGGCCTTTAAGATTATCCAGTTCACACTCTGCTGCCTTGGGAAGGGACACCTTCCACTACATCAGGTTGCTCCCAGGTCAACCTGGCCTTGATCACTTCAAGAGTGGAGTATCCACAGTTTCTCTGGGCAACATGTTCTAGTGCCTCATCCCCCTCACAGGACAGGTTTTCTTCCTAATATCTAATCTAAATCTCTCCTCTTTTATTTTAAAGTCATTCCCTCTTGTTCTATCACAAGGGTCATCCCAAAGCCCCAACTCCAGCAGCAACCTCATCTACAGTTCCCTACATCTGTTATCCCACCAATTCCACAGCGCCCTGTACTTCAGCGTGTTTGGTTTTCTGCTGTGTGCCCTCCTCTGGGGACACAGAGGCCTAGTTTTTTATGTGAATCCCCAGACAGCAAAAGCTGCCATACCAGAATTCGGCACTGAGTTACAGAGATCACTTTACAAGGTGTGCTGTGGGGTGTGGGGATCTGAGGGTTAGAGTTCCTGTTCATGGGGTAGCTTTGGTTTTACCCAAGGACTCTGTAGGCTGGTGATCATTTCAGAGAAGGTAACGCAGGTCTTCACCTTATAAACTTCTCAGCTGTGAGACTTCTGGTGCCTTTGAGGATTCATCTCTTGAACCCCCTGTGCTTGCCTTCCTGGCTGCTTAGAGACTTCACCTGGAGAGAGGTGCAGTGGATACCCTGACCCTCTTGTGTGTACAGCACTAAGGCCAACACTGTTGGAAGGGTAGATTACCTGACTCCTCTGAGATCAAGGAAGGTGTTCAATTTAATTTGCACACTTTCTGGATGATTTAGACTCATAGAAGAGATGAGGTCTGCTCTGTGAAGTACTTGTATGTAGCGCTCAAGCTGATGGAGGCACTTAATGTGGGTTCCTATCTCTAATGGTGAAGGACTGGAGTTTAACCAATCCTTCCCCATACATTAACTCCTGTGTTTTGTAGCTTGCTCTTTGGAAATGACCCAGAATATGCCTATGCTTTATGCAGAAAACAGAATGAAGTGTTGGATGCCCTCCGGCATTTCATTCCACCATGTCACTGTAACAATGGTGTTAGCAGATTCCTGCATTGCTTCATGTACTCCATGTCTTAATTCTTCACACTGTCTGCCTCAGCTCCTAATTTACATGCTCTGACTCCTTTGCTAAAGCTACAGGCCTACTTCTTATTGTAATACCTATCTGGGAGGCATATCAGCAGGTCTTGTGGGTCTTTCTCAAATCAACTTTAATCCAGAAGTCTCATCAGCTTCAGTCACTGCACTAACCAACTTCACTCCAAACTCCCTGTCGTAGTTAGATTCCCAATTTCCAGCAATCTAAATAAGACAGATACATAAGTGCTACTGGGACCTGTATCACAGGGTCCTTCAAAATCCCTGTTCCCCAGCTTCTGAATACATTACCAGTACTGTGAACCCATGATGAGATTTTTACTTTCTCACCCTCAGTCACCTCTCCTGGGGTTGGTGCCAGCTGCATCGGCAAAAGAATTATGAGTCAATCATGAGTCATGACAAACCAAATGCTGTGCACAATTAATTGCCAACTTACGGTTTTAGAGATGCTGATCCCGTTAGGGTTGCAGTGACTTATGCGTAATTACAATTCCTGGGATATATCTCATTGTTGCCCTGATGCAAAAGCCTTTTGATTGTTACAGTCTTGAACTGGAGTTTCTCACGCAGCTTCACAAAAACAATATGTATTTTTAGCATTTATCTATTGTTTACATTTTTCTGCTCTGGATGGAGAAATGTGATGGACAGTGATGTTCACCATCCAGGTCAAGAGGTGGGAACCTGTGTAGCCAATCTCTGGCCTTTTGTAAAAATGTATATATGGAGTCAGATTTATAGAATAAAGTAGTAGAAGCCTTCCCTTGACCTGCTGCGTGCCTGCGTCTGCCTCGTTCCTGGGGTGGTCCCTGCACGTGTCACATTTGGTGACCCCTGAAGTGTGCCAAGAACTCACACATCTCATGTTTTCTGAATTGACACAGTCAGATCACGAAATCACAGAATCACAGAATTGTCAAGATTGGAAGAGACCTTCAAGATCATCTGAGTCCAACAGTCAACCTAACACCACCATAATAATCCCTAAACCAGACCCCGAAGTGCCCCATCCAGACACATTTGCAATACTTCCAGAAATGGTGACTCCACCACCTCCCTGGCCAACTTATTCCAATGCCTAACCACTCTTTCAGTGGAAAAAAAAATTCTAACATCTAATATGAACATCCTCTGGTACAACTTAAGGCAATTTTCTCTCATCTTTTCATCCTGCCTTGATGGCAGAGTCATACCAGCACAGGCCATTCAAAAATATGCACATACCTACATTCTCATGCAGGAAAACCAGGTGCTACAAGCCAAACAGGAATCTGCAGTTTGTAGTATACACTTGTAATTCCAATACCAGCAGTTGAACACGGAATGGTTATTCTGAAATTTTTGTATGTTCTGCTCCTTCTTACAAATGTCTCTTGGAGACTCAAGCCTCACCTATGCTTTAGACACTGCTAATATTGAATGTAACTGATAATGTTTATATAGGACAGGGTTTATATAGAATTGCTCTTTTGGATGCCAGTATTATTTGCCATGTAGTTCTAGAGAAACATAGACTGGCTTGTGTTGAAAGAGACTTTAAACATCACCTAGTTCCACCCCTCTCCCCATGGGCAGGGATGCCACTCACTGGATCAGGTTGCTCAAGGCCCAATCCAGCCTGATCTTGAATACTTCCAGGGTTGGGCCATCCACAACCTCTCTGAGCAACTTGTTCCAGTGCCTCACTATCCCCACAGTAAAGAATTTCCTCCTAACATCTAATGTAAATGTCTCCCCTTTTACTTTAAAAATGTTCCCCCTTGCCTTATCAATATGCCTGTGTAAAAAGTCACATTTCTCCTCTTTATAAGCTCCCACTAGGGACTGGAAGGCTGTGACAAGATCTTCCCAGAGCCTTCTTCAAGCTAAACAAGCACAACTCTCTCAGTCTATTATGTTTTAAGTTTTTCAGGTGAGACAACACTGACCATAAATGAAAACCTTTTACTTACTGTGGACACAGTTGGACATCACTTCACTCAAGACCCTCAGGTCTCAGGTCTTAAGGTACCCAAGTGGAATGTGACATTTGGGAAGTGGGGGTGTGCCACCTCAAATTCCGCTTGTGTCTTTGCTTTGAAGCTCCCTGTAGACTTTCCTGTAACAATGATAACCTCTTCTTCAAGTTGTTTTAGTGGAAGAAAATCTTCTCACACTACAGTCAATAAACACAATAGACTTCAAGACTAAAAGACAACAGAGGGACCATTTTCCTCTTCTAAAATCTTTCTATATTAGATATGGCATCAAAAAACTATTAACTCCATCAGGTCCATTTCTCCATTTTTTATTCCAAAACATTTCACAGACTGATTAACAGATCAAGATCAAATGTGTTTCTGATGGCAAGAACAGCAATCTGCAAAAAGGGATGGCCAAGTATTAAAATTCTATGACAATGCATCCAGCATCTGCTACAGATACAATGCCATACGTTCCTTATTGCATATAGAAATATGCATGGCCTACTGCTTCAGTACTTTGTGTTTGGTGTTTGGTTCTTGAAGGTATTTGCCTCAGAAATCGTACCCTGGGGTCTTTTATCTGATTCCATGAACTATGAGAAAAGACGGTCATGTACTGCTATTTCAATTTTTCTCTTGTTTTTCCACTGAATTTTTCCAAGTCAGTTCTTCATGGGAAGATCAAGTCCAAGACTTATGTGGATTTATGCCAACAGAGAATTTGGCCCCAGGTTTTGTGTATGATGAATTGACAGCCTTGTACCTGTAGCCAAAGGGAGCAGATGGAAGAAATTACAGTGACAATTTTGTTCTAGTTGTATGCTTCAAAAAACTACAAAATATTGCAAAGAAGTTTTTCCCTGATATAATTTTATATATCAGATGGAGGTATTAGGAAGCCAGAAGTGGCGGTTTTAGCACAATTTCCTATTACCACTTTCATAACACCCAGTGCATTAGCCGTTTTGTTGTTCCTATTCCTCTCCAGTTTCGGGGGGGTGAGAAGGAAAAAAAGAGGAGGTATAGGTACTGACATTCTGTTTTGGGTTTTTTTTAACTACAGTGAACTCCACTGATTACTCTGTTTGTGGCTAATGCAGGACCCCTGGGATTCAATCAAGTCTCCTGCTGTGGATCTGGAGCTATGGATGCAAGCCTAGTTTACAGACACAAGTCTGGAGCCTATTCCTTGCTGATCCAGCTGTAAATGGATATGGAATTATGGCCAGACAGGCTGCAAGCTGCTGTCTACAATAACCACAATGCCCTTTCCAAACCAACACAGCAGCCTTTTCAAGATACTTGTCCCATAAACCTCATATTCACTAGGATATTTAGCTATTAGTCTGAACAAAACCTCCTACAGATGTTACTATGAAAGAGTCAGCTTAAGAAGAAACTCTAATATGATCAGGAAAAATATTTTCCTTGGGTTATTTAAGAATATGAAATGGGCCAGAAGAGTCAGAAGGATTCAACTAGCCCAGGACTCAGCCTTCCAAAGGTGTTACTGTACTCTTTGTCACAGGTAGCACTTGATATGTGGCACATTTGGCCTCAGTGTAGCTATGTTCCTCTTGGCAATAACTGTCCTTTTCCCAGAAGCATGGATCGTAAGTAATTGCCAATATCCAACAACTGGTAATAGGACTGGCGCTTCTGGAAATCACAAAATCTGAATAAAAGGGCAGTGATAGAGAAGGCTCTAGGAAACCCCAGCACCTCCCTTCTTTATTCTCTTTTCTCCCATCCACTGACAAAAGCACCATCCAGAGGAGTGGAGCAACATTTTAGTCAATCCTGTGCCCGTGACAGCAGCCAGACTTCAAAGGTGCCAGGAACAGATGGTAATATCCCCTACTTAAGGGATGTTTGGTGAAAAACTTTATAGAGCAGATTGTGGCACTGAATTCAGTAAGGCTAGTTTTCTCTTGAGAGGAAAAAAAAAAGGAAGAAAAGGAAGAAAACAACAACAATCCCCAGGAGAACAGCAGTTAGCATACTTGATGAAGGCAATAAGAACAGTACACTCACAGTAGTGCTTCCTCCAAATGTTCTCATGGCAATCATCCAGCAAATAATCAGTCGAGGACTTCCTGAGCCAGAGATATTGTCACTATGTATATTAGAACTGTATTATGCAATTGTTTAATACAGTTGTGGTGTACACAATGGATATTTTAAACATGTGTTGTATACTGTTATGTATAGTACCACTGCACATAACACAATAGGTTCACATTTTACTTTGGCTGAAGTTCTCTTTCATGAAATTGTCCAGTCACTCTTTGAATTATGTGAACTTGTAGCAACCACAACTTTCTGCAGGGAAACTTTTCATGGCTTGATTGAATATTGTATGAAAATTCATCTCTTTTGTTTGCTTTTATCTACTCACCTGCTTGTTTCATTTGAAGGTCTCTTGCTTTTTGTATTGGATGAAACAGTTTATAATAAAAATTCATAATTATCTTTTCTAGCCACTTGTTTTCACAGACCTTTCTACCCTCTCATTTATTTCTCACCCAGTCTATTCAACCTATTTATTATATAGCAGTTCCATACTTTTGATTGTCCTTATCCCTTATCTCTGTACCTCTTCATTTTGTCATCACCTTTGAGATAGAACCAGAACTGTACTGAGCACCCCCGAGGCACACTGTGTGTATTACTTTCTGTTTTGTTTGACATTGTTGGGCTAATAATTTTTAATACACTAGCTGCTTTTTGCTTGCTGCAAACAGAAAAAAATAATAGAAAAATATTTAAAAAAATAATAAGAAAACAGCCCAGATTATTCCTTAGCACCAATGGATTGATGCTGGGATAACAAATGCAAGAGCAGCAAAGATGCTAGAAGTGCAAAGACGTCATACATATGCTCACAACTCACACCTCTTACTGACCCCTGAGGAACTGTCTAAGATGAAAAGGTTTTATTAGAAATAAAGTTTTGATTGACCTCATGATTTCTCTGACAGCATTTACTACTCTCTGGAAGGGCTATGACATTGCCAAGGGGCCATCATTTGAGCAGTATTTCAAGACTCACTGGACCAGAAGGAGATTTAGATTAAGACTCTACAGTTCTCAGAGAAGACAGTCTCCTAAGGAGCCTTAATTACCTGGCTTCTGAGGCTGCTGCTCCCTGACACTGTTAGCTACCACCCCAGAAGGAGGTGCCTCCAGCAATTCCAAGTTTTTATTTGGGAGAAAATGCTTCCACATTTTATAATTACAATGATCAAGATGGGTTTAACTTTGATTCAGCAAAAGGTTTTGAATACTAAAGTAATTCTTTTAGTTCAGTGTTTTCCATACAGATTTGGTTGGAGTCAACACAAACACAAGGCACTATTTGGAGAACTGCACTGTGAGGAGGCTTCTCAGAATTTTCATGGCTTTGAAAAATAATTAGGGTTTGAAATCTGAGTCATGACAGGCAGAATTTTAATCAGGAAAACAAGAAAATGAATATGTGAAGAACAGAGACAGGTTAGCATCAACTGAATGATAACAAAACCAGAAGTGCATAGTCCTGCTATCAGAGATTTAGAGAGACTTCTATGGCACACATAAGAAAACTGGGAAAAGACACATTTGAGAAAATGTGTCTTTTAAGAATAACCAAAAAAGGAAAAAGATCCTAAAGGAGAGAGGACTAATTAAAAACTGGGTATGGGTGATCCATAACATTTTCAGTACCAGGTTCAGCTTGATTTACTGAAGCAATTCAGAGATACTGATGCTGAAGGGACACTTCCAGTTCTTGGGCCTTACCTATGGAACAGATCTGTTGTGGAGAAAATGGAAAAAAGTAAAAGTTTTAAAAGTACATTCACTTGTTCACATATTATTCTACATTTAGACTCACCAAACTAAGCTATCGCAGCTCCACCAGAATCACATGGCACTGACAATATCAGGCATCTCTTTCTCAGGAAATTTGGAACATTTTAATTCACTGGAGAATCCCATGAAGTTGTCTGAAGACAAATATAAATCCCTTATCTTTGAATCAAGATGGTAAGTTAATTTCAAATCAAGACTAGAGTTTGTTATTTCAGTAGCAGTTCTCTAGACTTTGCAAGAATGAGTGGGGAAAGAAAGGAATGAAATTATCTACTGGATGAAATGATCCTTGGTGGAGTTTCTGGTCATGTAGGGGTTGTGAATGGCCCTCCTTCCTTACTGCACTGTAGTCTACTTCCTGACACCACAATCTCTGAAAGAAGCAAACTCTACTCAGCAGGAGAGCAATGGTCCCTTCTTATTATCATATTTTCATTCATCTAATTGATTCTTTTATTATTGTGTTTTGAGAGTGGTGAGAAAGGTTGATTTTTTAGACTTCTTTTCATTCAGGCATTTAACAAAGAGGTTTACATCTGTCTTTGGCTTTAACTTATTTAGCCTGTTTAACAGGCTTTTAGCTTATTCAGATAATTTTAGCTTATGCCATTTTCTTGTGATGATTCTTGGCAACGTCAGTTGATGGTTCTGGGACTTTGGGTAGGCACAGCATGACAAATGGCAGAGACAGTCTCTGTGTCACAGGAATTTCTGGGTAAGAACCAGACAGAACATGATCCAGTAGGTAAAACATATCTCACCCACACGAGAATAGGAACCTAACACATTTTCTTTTCAATGAATTTTTCTTGATGGATCATTCCTCACCCCTCTCCTCTCCTCCGTCTCTCTTCTCTGTGAAGTACGGTGTCTTTTCTGCAAATGACCTACCATTCACAGCTAGAGCTTCAAAAACAGTTTTTCTCAAGCTAGAAGCTTTTAATCTTTAATTTTGGAACATATTAATTTCTTTAGATGGATATCAGTATGGACTGTTACCAGACAGTGGGACTAGAAAATTAGTTTTCATACAAAACCTTTAATGGGAAAACACAGGCCAAGAACATTCAGAATTAGAATTTTGTCCAATTTATTTCCCTTGGGCCAGAAGTCACAGAATGGCTCTAAAAAGTAGAAATGACACTCTGCATGGTACAGAGAATTGTGTCAATGTACATTACACTTCCTGATTTCTGCCAGCTATAAACCCCTCAGCCAAGCCTTTCTGCTGGGAACACTGTCTATTGGCATACACATGGCAAGAGCAAGATGAAATGCTATCTTAGGAGAGAATGGAACTCAAAGTCTAAAAAGCTTCAGAAAACGACCTTTACTGTGAGACTGCTTTGTCCTTTCATGGCAAGGGCTGCCAGAACTAGCAGCATCATGGGGTTGCCTGGATCTTAGGAGAGATAGAAACAGAAAATGCTGCCTGTTTCTTCTATTGTTCCCACATAATCTGCAAAACCTGTCCCCGGCCCTGACCGTATTGCTGTGGTCTCAGCCTGCTGAACAGTCACTACAGCAGCAACTTCTCTGTAAGAAAATGTTGCTCTTTGGTAAGATCATTCAGGTTGGACCTTTTCAGATATATAATGGATTGTATACAAAGTTACCAGGTCTTTCCTGGCTGGGCCTCTTTTGAAATGTGAAGTAGTACCATTATCTGAATTGCAGTTTTGCATGAGCTGTGCTTTGTTCCATCTAATTCATACAAGAGCAGATACAAATTCCCAAACTGCTGTCCAGTGTGAAGAAATTCAAAAACCTTGTGGAAAGCCCTAGTAGTTGCACAGAAGAGCATGGTTTATGGACAGGCTCCATAAACCATGGAGGCTGTCTCCACAGCTAAGGAAATAACCAGCTGTCAACATCCCATCTCTGCTTCTCTCAATGCTCTGGAGACAAGCACAGCACAGGTAGCACTGCTGACCATTGTCCTGCTATGGGGAATTCCTGTGAGTGAGTGTAGGGAACAATTACAGAGGTAATATAAGGGAAGAGGTGGAAAAGAAGACAAGTTTCCCCTTTGCTACAGCAAGGAAAACACAACTTTATAAAAGAGAGGAATGCTTCTTTCCAAGAATGGAGTGAAAGGAAAATAAATCTCTGCAGAACATCTTCCCACTAGATTTGGTTTGACCAGTATATTTAAATAGCAGTTTTACAACCTGTTCTAGCTAGTATGACTGAGATGTATGTCTTTTGATATTAATAACCTGAGTACTATCAAAACTAAAATTTATGGTACCTATAGTTGACTGAGGCAGGTTTACAGAGTTTACCATGAGAACTGGGTATTAAATATGTGATTTGAATGTCTAGTATTTCACAGGCCATTTCACAGATGCATTACACAGCTCCCCTTTTATTGTGCTATCTTGTGTTTGGTTAAATACATTTTCCAGCAATTTAGCTAGGCTTGAATCCAATAAACAGAAAGATGGAGAATCCACCACTGTTTAATTAGCTTAATCCAGATGTTAATCAGCTTCACTCTTAAAAATTTGTGCCTAATGTCCTGTATGACTTTAGTTTCCAGAAAATGGTGAGGTTTTTTTGGTTGGTTGGTATTTGTTGTTTTTTTTTTTTCTTCCAAGGTTTTGTCTATTTAATTCAACTTAATTTAATTCAGTTACTATTATTTTTATCTTCAAAAACTTATTTATATTGATGTTGTATCATGTGTCAAGTTTTGGTGGGTTTGGTTTTTTGCGTTGTTGTTTTTTGGGGGTTTTTTTGGTTTGGTTTGGTTTTTTTGGTTTTTTTGTTTTTTTTTTTTTTTGGTTTGGTTTGGTTTGGTTTTTTGGAGTGCGCTTATATCTCACTCCAAAGTAATTTCTGCCCTTAAATCTCTGTTGCAAAGGGTGGGGGGGGGGGTTGGGTTCTCCTTGCTTGATTTTTTTTTTTGCATATATTAAATTTCTATAAATTAGTTTTGAAACAGAAAAGCTCATGTGACTTGTTGGTCTTATTTCATAATGAAGTTTCACCAGTGCTCTAAAGGAAACTGGACTTGTCTCCCTAAGTGTGAGTATTGAAAGTCACATTTTTACCTGAACATCACAGTAAGAGTGTTTGGTAAAATGTTTGTATGTTGTGACCTTTAAATAATTTTCAGACCAATCTTCTTGCAGTAAAAGTTCACCACTCTGTAAGCGTGGTCTGAAATTCATGTTCTTATTTTTTTCTGTGACAAAGTACATGTTTTGAGGTTGGCAGGGACATAGCCACAGCCTCATTGTAATTTACCATACCATTTATCCTCATACAGTCTTAAAATTTCATCAGCTCTTCGTATTTACTTTCACATAATTAATTCAAATATTGAAAAATATCAGGATTACTACTACTCTATGGAAAATCCTGCTACAGGTGTTCATACTCAGTTATGACCCTGTGTGGACAATTCATGACTAGAATCTGCTTAAAAATCACTTTCCACACTATTTTCTTACTGTTCCTTTACTGTTTGTATACAATACTGAATTAATCAGAATGCACTGATATAATGCCAAATTACTTGACAAAGCCTTAATAGCTTACATTTTTTACATTTCTCAAACAAACATACACTATCTTAAAAATACAATTAAAAACCAAAACTAAAACCAGACTCAACTTTAAAAGTTGTATTTCCAATGAAAAAGAAACTTCATTGGCACTTACTCTGCATTTCATATACAACCCTTAATAGTTATAATTCATGTCTAGTTGTCACTACTGAAGATTTATATATGTGTGACTCACATCAGGATAACCAGTATATATTGGTTGTCTTTGGAATATGCTGCAGCATTGATAGTCTTCCTGCCTCTTGGAACAGCTATGGTAATCCAAGATTTATTAGAACAGAATTTCAACCAGTTCCTCAGATCTCTGGGTACAAATTATACGGGACTATAGACTTAACAAAATTTTTCTTTTGCAGATGTCCAATATCCCCGAGTTGCTAGAGAACTGGAAATTTCCTCTTATGATGGAAAAAAGCATGGTATATTTTCAATGAATTAAAAGAAATATTTATTAAGCCTCTATTTTTTTTCAAATAACTTCATCATATCCTTTTAATAGCAAGCCTAGGAAGAATACATTTTCTAAAAATCTTCAGCTTCTCATTTTTTCTATGTGATGCTAACATTTTTCTTTATTTCATGATAATATATGCCTCCTTACCTATTTTTCATTATATATAATTTAATATTCACAAGGTCTGCCCTGGCTTCATTACTGGGCCAAGATTGGCTCTAAGCCAAAGCTGTCCTTTCTGATAGATTGAAACTGTCTTTTTTTACCATCTAATAAAATCTTCTTTTAAATCAACTATTTTCTATTTTTTTTTCCTAAACGATTTTGCTCGCTTTTTCTCCTGTTTTAAAGTGAACTCCTATACACATGATGTGCATCCTTATGCATAGTGTAAGTTTTTATAATCACTGTTTAGGGTGATTTTTTCCACAGTGACTGCAATTAGTCTTGATTACTGGCTCCCTGATTTTCTACTCTGTGATTAATTCTTCTTTATCATAATCTGGCACTTAGCATCTCTCATGTAAGTAAATTACTACCTCTAATTTTTAGAAGGTGTAATAATGCCTTAGCACTGGCAGTCTAAATCCTCCCTTGGTATTCTATGCTTTTAATGTAATAGGATGATGTATTTGTTATAAACTGCTAAAAGAGCAAAAGTTGTGTTGATTTGCCTGCCAAATGCCTGAAAGACCATTACTTTAAGTACAATCACTTTATTATGTGGGAGTAAAGAAGCAGATAAGACCAACAAGGCTAGACATGGGTTAAAGAGCAATTCTCGTGGATTACATTAATACAAAAAGTCATGTTGGCAGGCTTGCCTGTCAGCAGGCTACCAAGAAATTAAGGATACTATATACAAGCTTAAATGTGATGCTTGACTTGAGAGTGGAAACAGGCCAAACTCAGTTGCAATTGTTCATGTAACTGCAAACATCTGACACACTTACCCTTGTAACAAGAGATCCAGGTCATGGGGAAACTAGAAGAACTAAACACAGTGAAATAAGTTACTAGCCTTTGGAGATCTCACTGCAGTCAGGAGTGGTGACTTTTGTTTTACTGTTTCCTTTTCTTTTTTTTCCACAAGAAAGATGGATCTTCCAGATATTGCCTGAGTAAGTAAAGGCATTGTGATTTCCTTGAAAGTAAGGCTTGAGTCAGAGAAGAGACTGTCAACAATTAAAGGGTTTGTAGGTCCAAATTCAGCTTTGAATGGTATTTGTGCAATTGGGTGGAAACTGGCAGGGTTGCTTTGTTCTTACTGATTTTAGTGTGGCTGTTAAGGCTTTAAATCAGAGCTGGATTTTGCAATTAGTCATTCCTCACACTAGACAGTGAACAAGTATATGTAGACATATACTCACTTCCTTTATACTGTTTTGAAAACAATCAAATCAATAGTGCCTATTTAAAAGAGAAAAAAGGGCAGACTGTAACATCTAGATTCTCTGCATCTAAAAAATATTTTGTAATTCAGACAGTTTCTGGGAAGCACAATGATTTAAACTTCCAATCTGTGTTATATAAAACACAACATTGGCATTTTCATCCCCACTAATCAAGTCCAAAATCTGCATCTGTGTACTTCTTACACTGCAGAATGTCAACTAGTTTTATCCTTAGAGCACTGGTCCAAACCTACTGGTCCTCCTCATTTCAGTATAAAAAAATGAGAAAACTTTTGATCAAGTGACAGTGCCAAAGAGAAGCAAAGAGGAACAATTTTACAGTTTTCAGACACTGACATGTTTCTAAAAATGAATTATAATTCTTTATTGAGACAAATCAGTTGAACATGAATTACCTGGTCCTTAGTCAACTTTTAAAAATTATTTGGAATAAGACTGTCTTCACTAAAGCTGTTGTGTGAAGAATAATTTATAATAAGAAAATAATACCATGGGAACCATTTTCTTTATTACAAAGAATACTTCAACAGTTGCAATATAAGGATTGTACAACAGTTGCAATATAAAGAGGAACATTTAGAAGTGGTGAGAATTTTTTATGTAAAATATTCTGTTGAAAAGAGAATAAGTCATAATTATCCTTATGTCAATATATGAGGAACTAAACAAAATGTTTTAATTGTTTGAGGATATTCAAATTGCATTTTATGCTTCCTAATCTGCTTTCAATAATTTAAATGCTCAGCTCTATATAGGGTGCACAAGCCTAGGAAATTGAGAGTGGAGGACAGAAATGTCTAGGTTACACATCTTTCCATTCCAAACACTCTTCAACAGATTATGTGGTGCAGACCACTATGAGACTGTTCACAAAACACAAAAAAGGATGTTGAATGCTAACAATTCAGTAGACCTACAGGTTGCCATCTATTTAGAACACAAAACCTACTTCACAATTACACATACAGAGTCCTCATGGAGGACTCATCCTTACTTCTCTCAATATTTAATATGCCAAGAACTCTCTGCACTTTTCCCATGTTTCCCATACAGTTATCCATTAATCTCTCTGCTTTCTAAGGTAGACTTGCAGACCCAACATTTTCTCCTCTAGGACATTACTTGTGGCCCTTGAGAAGTGAGGAATACTACTTTTCTGCAAGTTACTCTGTAACATTCACAACTCTGTAACATTCATTTATTACCTATTGTCAGCTCATAAAAGACATTACACAGAACCCCATCAATGCAGCCCCAACACTTTGATTTTCCTGTACTGAACAGAGTTACAGAAAATCTGAAGCAGTTGGGGAGGCATAGTTCAAAGGAGAAAACTGTGCTCTGCTTCTTTAAGGAGATTGTCTCCTCTGAGAACTAGAACACAGTAACTCCTTTACAAAGCTCCATGAATGTCTGCCTCTTCTTGGAAAAATTCTGTATCTGAAGTGTACCTTCTCCAATGCACAAAGGGACATAATCTTCACTAACATTCCTACCAGAATATGCAACCAGTAGCATTTCTCAGCATAACTACTAAGTTTGCAGTGACCAAACTAACTTCTATTTTTCTGTATGCCAATAGTTACTTCTAAAACAATAACCAGGATCTGGACACAGTCCGAGTGTCTCCTGAATAATACAAGACATTGACCCCAACTGGTATAAGTTCAGCCTGTGGATTACAACGTTTATCCTTCTGGCAGGAATGCATAAAAAATTGTGCAGAAACAGATGTGCCTCAACAAAATAGTGACACCAGGGACTTCTGGATTCACAAAAACCTTCTGTAAAAATACATGGAAGAGCTCTTTTGCCCAGAAATTTTGATGTTTAAGTACAAGTGTGTGATACACCTCCAGAAATATGTGTATCAGGTATATGTAGCTGCAATACCAGAATGCTAAAATGACTGTAGATCAATACAAATGCTTGAGGTGATGTTGCATGACAGGACCAAGAAATTCAATGTTTGAGAAAAATGTTTCATGTGAAGTAGCAGTCCCAGGGCATCTGGTAACTAACCAAGGAACTGTCCCTAGATCTCTGAAAAAGGGTAAAGGCAACTGTAATTAGAAGATATAAGCTAATGACAAAGCCGTGTGCTAATGGCCCATTAATGAATCCCTTTTGAGCTCCCTGAAAGCTGGTTTCAGGCTCCTGTACTTGGAACCAGCTTGATGTAGTTGGATGTCTGGGTCCTGACTCCTCCGAAATGAAACTGTTTAAACATCCAACTTTAATAGAATGACTTTGAAAACAGCTGGGTCCCCAAGGCCGTTCCAACAGGCTGTTGATCATGGATGCTTCAGGGACAGCATTCAGGTCCAAATCAGACATGTTCTTGTTTGCCAAGATGAAAGGCAAAATAGCTGTATGCACACAGCACAAAACCAACACACTTGTCTTGAAAATGTTATTCCTGTACCTAAATAAAGTCTTGTAATGTCAGTCTGAGAAATGAGAGAATAAATAGTTTCTTAGGCACAGATACATGATTTACTGAGGATCAAGCCATGCTTCAGTCCTGTACAGTGCTAACTCCTTCCCCTCTATTCTGAAAAATGAATTCCATTCAGTCTCTGATAGTCTGAATCTGATCATAATAAAGTCCCTACATATGAACTTCCATTGTACTTGTATTTGCCAAGCATTTCAAAGAGAACAGGAATAAGTTATTGAGCAGAGTATAACAAAAGATTTGACATGCCATGAATTGGACTCCTTTCTCCCTGACTTTATATAAAGGAAGAGTGGGCTAGGAAAGCATATAAATGAGGACCCAACAAATTTTATTTGCTGGCAGTTCTTACTATGCAATTACATAAACCAGGGCGTCCTGACTCTCCTGTGTCAGGAACACTCTATACCTCTGCCCTTCCCTTTGTGGGTGCCCTCTACATCACTGTGGTACAAAGAAGACAGTGATTGTGATGCTCTTGCTCTTTAAAGAATGGTGGCTTAAACAGAGCGAATCAAATAACACCCACACACACACTTGATATTGAAAATCTAGCAGTAAAAGGAGGCAAAAGGAGAGACAAAGTTACTATTTCACAGCTTCAACAAAATGCTAGAAAAGTGTGCAAAAATAGCTCTAGTTCAAGAAAGAAATTCCTGTTAATAGGTTAGAGGCACCCTTTCCACTAAGGGGATTCTCAAGTGTGAAATACATCTTTCAGAAAAACTAGACACCTTTGATAACACTTACATGTGAGAAATGTGTGGCATTAAGCCAAAAATAGAAAATGTAAATTTTGCTGTCCAGGTAACTATGCCAGAAAGAAATGTAAACCTTCCAACTTTTGCTTGAAATGACATGCAAAACATACTTATGAGAACTATGCAGAAGATATTTCACTCCTTGATTAAAGTGATAAAAGATTACTCAGAACACAACCTGTGAATAAGTTGGTGAGTGACCCCAAGGTATGACTCCTTTAGACCATGAAACTGGTGAGAAGCTCAGCAGAACTTGGCAGTGTTTGCTCACAGCCTGGAAAGTCAATCATACCCTGGGCTGCACCAAAAGGGGTTTGGCCATCAAGTCAAGGGAGGGAATTCTGCCCCACAACTCCACTCTTGTTGAACCCCACCTAAAGTGCTGCATCCATCTCTGGGGTTCCCAACATAAAGGTGGTGAGATACTGGCACAGGTTGCCCAGAGAACTTGAGGATGCCCCAGCCCTGGAAGTGTTCAAGGCAAATATTGGATGGGGTTTTGAGCAACCTGGTCTAAAAGAAGCTGTCGCTGTCCATGGCAGGGAAGCTATAACTAGATGATCTGTAAGATCCCTTCCAACACAAACTGTTCTGTGATTCTATGAACGCCAGCATGAAGGCCAGAACACATGATCAATGTTATCAGTTGTTGTAAGATAGGAAGGAAAAGATGCTGACGTTCAGACACAGGTATGAGTTACTTGTATTTGGCAGCCACAGCTGTTGACAATGGACAGAGCAGCTAATGTGACATATTTTCCTGCCAGGAAAGGATTGCTTCCCTTAGCTAGAGCTTTGCTTCCATCTAGTTTTAACTTTCTTAATAAGCAAGTCTCTCCCTGCTTCTACTGAAAGAGAATGTTCCATAGTCTAAAACTGAGCTCACTGCTTCTCTTTTTTAATTTTTGCAAATTTATCCCATTTTTGATATTTACTGCTTCATTAAGCATAGTGACTATGCCTAGTTTTTCGACAGGAAGCAATTTTCTATTATTCATGGTTTCTTGGCTATAGGGAGAGAAATATAATTTTAAAGTAGGCCTGAATTCAATGATTTAGACTGAGAGGGAATCAACCTGTGAAACAGTAATAATTAGAATTATCAATGCTGACCTCTGCCAAGGTGCTCACTGTTCCATACTACGAAGGCATATATAACAACTCACATAGACTAGGAGACAGCTCAGGACATATCCAAGGATATTGGCTCTGCATGGGGGGACAACATCCAGAATGACACTGATCCTACCCAGAGGCTAAAAGCAATAAACACGATCCATTCACTGTGAATGGAAATCATCTAGACTAATCAAATGGGCTGCAGTTAAGTTTTACTTCAGAAATTTAAAAGGACATCAAAGAAACACTTTTGAAATTTAGTAGTAACTCCAGTAACTAAAGCTGTGGAGAGAACGGGGGCCAATAACTGTCCAATGTGAGGTTCGAGGCATAGTCTAATGCCTGCCCTGCACACTTTTATTCATGTCTATTTTTGATTTGTTTTACTATAGCATGACTGTTAATTTTATTAAAAAGCTGATTTATTTATGTCTAATTATGTGTAAATATATGGAAGGGGAGATTTTCTTCCAGCATACCTATTTACTTTATCTGTTGTTATGGGACAAAGGTAACTATGTAAAATGAGAGGTGCCTGGGGAAAGAAACCTATTTCTAATGGCCATTTTTGTCACACATATACTAACAGAATACATATAATGGAAACCAAACTTCCATTTAGTTAGGTTTTTTATTTCTATGATTGCAAAAATAAATTTGTCTGTAATTCATAAAGCCTAATGAGTTTCTGATTACACTCATTTTGTATACTTGAACAGTACTAAGAGAGATGTTTATAAGATTTGATGAAATTGGCATAAAATTTTTGTACACTTATGTGAAAAGCAAGCTGTAAAAGACTGATTATAGTAGCTTAAATGCCTTTGCCTTGCTATTTGTGATAAGACTTCAGCACTCATTGGCACCTGCGCATTTGTATCAGTGAGCACATGGATCACTCTGTGCTTCACCCTCCTTTGAGGGCAGATTTGTTTTTAGACTGCTGAGCTTTTGAATCTTTCCATGACTGTATCACTGTGCAATTTGGCTTGAACATCAAGAGCACGTAGAAAGAATAAATGGGGAGTTGGCTAAGCAGTACAAGGTACAACAAAGCAGAAAAATCTCTCTTGACTATACACTTGCATTTGGACTCCCTGATCAAACGATGTGTTTCTAAAGAGACGTATTTTAAAAACTGTAAGTTCTCAGCTTCCTCCCATTCATGTGTGTTTATCTTTCAAGTACCACTCGCTTCTTTTTTAAAACTCCAAATGCTCTCCTTGACTTGAGCTGTTAATTTAATGACAAATAGCCAATAGCAATAAGGTTACAAGATACTTTGCATTTAGATTATGTTTGTAGGGATATCACAACACTGGATGTATGAATTCAGAGTCCCATGTCTCACAGAAGTTCCTAATATGGCCTGTGCTCTTACAGCACATGATAAAGGCAAATGCTCTTCTGTATAAAAGATAGATAGATAGATAGATAGATAGATAGATAGATAGATAGATAGATAGATANNTTACAGAAGAGTGCTAAAGTAACTTTAACAATTTGAAAATAGTACTTCAGCTACAATCATTAGTACTATCTTGGTTTGTAAGCAGGATAAATCAGCTTCTTCAATGACTACTACCTTTCTGAATGTTAACCTGTATCTGTTTTTTAAACAATGTTGTTTCTGAGACAATTAAGAACTGGATGTTAAGAACTAGCACAGAAATCTAGAATATTAAAATTAACTATTTCACAAACACAAATGAAGAGACAGAAGAAAATCATGGTATCTATTTAAATATTTAGAGATGTCAGCTTAAGGACAAATGAACTTATTACATTTCAGTAAATGAACTTATTACATTTCAACAATTGTATTTTAATTGCACCTGGGAATACAAAACATGAGCTGCAACTGCACCTGGCTGGATAGCAAAGATAGACAGACTGATGATAAAATTTTACAAACATGACCTTCCTTCTCCAACAGCCAGATTTACAGAAGTGCAGCCCAAGGAAACAATCACTTTTTTTGATTTCTTTTCCATCTGAGGGTTTCTCTTTTCTGAGCCAACCAGACAGAAAAGAAGAAGAGAACACCAGGGGCAGCTTTTTAAGAACGACTTGCTTTGTTAGCTGTCACTGATTTACTACCTGTGTATGTTTCTATGCCCTCAAGCAAGCAGATTACAAGGTTTTGAGGTAAAAAAAAAAATTGGATAATGCTTCACATTTCAGTACAGTAACAGACTCAATAAATATCAAATTGATTTGCTAATTAATTAACCCCTTCAATATCTTTGTAATGTACTGTTAGTTTTCTGTGGCTTTTTGTTCAGACTGGCTCAATGCCAAATCCTGCTGTCTCAGTGGGGCTTCACAGAAGTGGATGAAGGTCCCAAACAACTCTTCTTCCTGGAATTTAAAGATTATCAGTTTCCTGTTTCTTTTAATTAGTTATCATGTGTATGCATGCAGGGAGTGTGGCTGGAGAAGAATGTGATTTATTTTGATTCACTATTACTTTGGATTTTTATTTTAATTAATGTCAGGAGAACATAGAATTTTAGGAAGACATTCTTTCAAGATGCATTTAAAGCAAAAGAAAGAAAATAAAATTATTTCAATGGACCTATAATGTTAAGAAGACCCCAAACATTTTGTGATGACATCAAAGTAGTTAATAAGCAGGAGGAAAACAAGGCTATGTGTAATTTTTGTATGCTTCACTACTGACACAGATCAAAGCTGAGTCCTAGAGAAAACTTCTGGCAAGTTGTCCCAGCATGGCTGCAACAGAGATGAAAGACATTGAAGCAGATGTGGGGAAAGTAAGTCTTCACTGACAAAAATAGTCTGTAATTCCAGTTTAACTGGAGCTGGAGGTCATCTTGCCCATGACTGTCTGGTCAAAGGCAATGAGGACAGAGTTACTCAGTTCACTGCGATTTTTCTAGGACTACACCCATCATTAACCATTTTGACAAATTAGAAAGAAGTGTATTATGACAAGATCGAGGGTGAGACAGAATGGCTTCAACTGCGAACACCATAATCATTTATCTTAGTGACAGGAAAAGGGAGCTGTGGTAATTGCCAGGGAATTAATGGAGTCAGCGGTGTTCTTTAATATGGGATGAACTGCTGTGTGCAATGAGAAAGGCAAGAACCCATGGAAAGTAAAGAGGTAAGACAAAAAAAGGGAGGCCAACAGCAGGTGATCAAGGAGATGGTAGTCAGGGGGACGTCTCTGCAGCCATGCAGAAGTAACCCAAGGAGAGAATTGATATCCAAAGGAAGAAAGGGCAAGGAGCAGCATGGGCAGTCACTAGAGGCACCAAAAAGGCTAAGTGGGAGAAGCCAAACTGCATCCCTATATGTGCACTCTCAAGTGACAGTGGATGAAGAGCAAGGATACAAGCACAGTGTAGAGACAGCACTTGTGAAGATCAGTGGCAGGAAGGCTCTGGTCTGGACAGCCATCACATGAGCACAGCAGGACAGGAGGCTGACAGGGTGTAGAATCCCAGAAGATAACGGGATAATGTGTGTAAGATAATGTGTATGTCTCAAAACCCCATAGCTGGATAGCCATGGAGACAACCCAGGACTGTTTGCACTAACAGACAAGAATTGCTGTAACAATTTACATTTGATTTAACACTCTGTGAGAAAGAACAAGATGTGGCTGAGTGGCTGGAGACGGGGGCCATGCGGAGGGAGGGCGGCACTTTTCCAGGACAAACAGCCTTGTTGTCGTTCCTGGAAATGAGCACAACACAGAATCACACAAGCACAGGAATGAGGGCAAGATGTGGGCAGGGAGTGTGGGAGGAGATCAAGACCATCCAAGTCCCTCAAAGCCCTCTGAGCTATTTCCCAAAAGATCTGAAAGAACAGACTGCGCATGATAATTTACTTACATAGAAAGCAAGAAATCTGTCCATGAAAATGTACACCACCACCACCACCCCCCCGCCTCAAGTCTGGGCAGCACCTTTTTTCTCTTTTCTCTCCGTTTTTAATCCTCTTTTTTTCCTTTTCCTCTCTCTGACCCCTCACCCCCTCTTCAATTCACCTTTTCTCTCTTTCCTTTCACCCTGCCCCTATATCCAAAACCCACTACCGTGTGCTTACGCAGTAGGTCAGGGACTAACAAAACAATTCCCACGCCAAGCGTGCAATACGCTACTAAAACTTTCTGACTGCTTGCAGACCCTCTGACTTCCATCGCTCCTTTCGAGCATCTACCACCCGGGGCGGGACCACACTGGGGCTCTAACACGGCTTCAAGGATTCACGCCAGAGGCGCGGGCGCAGCCCCACAGCGGTACTCTCACAGAATTTTTGT
>JANPWX010000134.1:2878869-2930235 GCA_024734555.1 Trochalopteron elliotii | reverse complement strand
GCGGGGGGCGGCGGGGCCCCGGCCGGGCCAGCTCGGGTGCCGGGCGGTCCATGGGAATGGGGGCTTCCCGGGAAAGCCAGGTTATCTCAGACGGCCAGAGGAAAGGGAAGAAGTCCAGGGCCGGCCTACAGATCGCGCTTCCTCCTGTTTGCCAGAGCAAACTCCGTTTGTTTTCAGCTCTGACATAAATTGTAGAAGCTTACAGCTATACCAGAAGATTCCAAGGAAAGAAATATCGCTAGAAGATGCTTTGCTTGCAGCGTGGCTTTTTTTCCCACAGTAGGCAAGTACCGGTCCAGGAGAGATGTCAGACTTGTTTCTCAGCTGATGTGGGGTTTTAAAGTCACAAAGGCCGTTGGGTATCAGGTGTATAAAAATCAGTTGTGTAGGTTCTTCAGGATGCCCTTTGGTTATTACTTTTATATTAAATGGCAGGTAAATATTTCGACCACTGCTGGTTCATCATACTTAACTTGTATAAGCTTATATGTATTGTTTAGATGGGGAAATACTATCAGTGAAAAAACTGATGGTGACATTCAACTTTTTAAATATTCTTTTTCCTACAGTTTGTGGACTCAGCTAGGACTTCTCTAGGCGACTCAGGCGACTACAAGGATGGTCGCTTGTACAGAGTTAGTGTTTCAGATCTTGTATTTAGATGAGACAGAAGAAGGGAAATAGTTTTACACCTGAAGGTGCTGAGTGCTTTGTGCTCAAAGCGGCATGTGTAAATTAGTGATTGCCAAAAGAAAAAGAAATCTTACCTGGCACTCCTACCAGAAGCAATCCTATTATGTCATCACAGCTGTGTCTGGAGTTGTGTGACTGGGAACTGATCTACCTGTAAAGTGACCACCAAAATCTTTTCCTGTTTCTGTTCTTTCTTTATTTAAATATAATAGTAGCCATACTGGGTGTCACACGAAAGAATCTTCTTTTGTATGTCTGTAAAAGCCATGAGGCGGGTGCTTTAAAAAAGGGAAGTGTCCATGATGCTGTAAGAGAATATTCCCTCACCTTCTCTTTCAGTTCAAAGGTCTTGCTGAGGTTTTCCTGATGTATTCTGTAACTATAAGTGATACGTGTTCCATATAGTGTTTTGGATTTTTGTTGAACCCTTGTAAGCTCTGAGCCTCTGTTACATTTTGGTAGTTTCTTCAGGTCTGCTACCTGGTGTGAATATTCACCTTGTTTTTGAATCTTGTTGGTGTCAACCTAATTTGCCAGGCAGTGTTTACATTAGAACAATTCCTCTTGTGTTTGTGATACTTACTTGGAAGGCTGGCCTCTAAGTTTTTTCTTTCTTGAATTGAAAAGGCAGAGCATGCTTGTTTCCAAGGAGAAAGTTAAGCACTTTCTATCATCCTTGCTGTTTTGTGAGCCTTTTCTAATTCTAGTAGCTACTTCTCTTTTCAGGTAAGAGAAGTAAGAGGTAAGAGAAGCTGCACACATTATCCAAGAGGAGAATGAATTCTAGATTTATATACCAGCATGAATTTCCCTCTTTTCTCTTCCTTCCCTGACAGTTCATCCTGCTTGATTCATGATGTGTCTACAACTAGTGCTAGTTCAGAAAAGGGGACAGGATGGGAGAAGGGTAAAAATGCTGCATTTCATGTAGTGATGGGTTAAAACTTTTTGATCTGTAGCATGAAATAGTGGTTATTGCATGTTGGAAGAGGGTGGGTTTTCTTTTCCCAGTTTGTGTGAGTGCAGGTTGCTTTGAATGTAAGGAAATTAGGGCCTAAACTTGAAGAAGAAAGCAGGGTATTTAGTGCTAAATTGACTTTTTTTTTCAGTGGTGTTTATTAAGCCCATTTTCAGTAGAAATTCCTAGTAGAAGTTTCATTTTTCACTTCTGTGGACAGGATAGAAGTGAAAGATACTGGGATTGTTTTTTGTTGTTCCTGCTTTTGAACCCTTTCAGGTCAATGGAAATGTCAGTAAGTTTTGAATGTAATACATACAGGATTCAACATTGGTTGAAATTTTCCTTAGAGCAGATCGTAGAGCCACGTTGAATTAGTATGTCTAATTCAGATGACTGGTGATTGTACAGGGAACAGAATAAACTTGGGCAGGGGGAAACCCCAAACCTGTACCTTTGGCAAATTCATCATAGAGTTCTGAAGTATGTTTTGTTTTGGTACTACAAGGATTATTGTCATTCCTGCCCAATTACAAATGGTAAATATCATTCATTTTCACAAGCTAGACCTTGACCTGTTGTGAATTACTTAATTTTTAAGAAATGCAGTCAGATAAATTGAAGCCATTAACTGGCCCTACCTGTTGTAACCTGTTTAGTTTTGCAGTGTAGAAGACTAACTTGGCTGTATTGCTTCGCTCTTGCTGGCGAGAAAGGAGGTAGAAAGAAAAGGCCAGGTCTTGAATAGATAGATTTCTGTTCCTGTGCTGTTACTTTGCTCTGCAGATTGAGGAGGCAAATGTTCTTTACTCTTGGGATTTTCTGTGTATCACTGTATCAGAGTTTATAGCCTGACCTACCTTTCTTTATTGTTTTCTGTCATGTGCAGGATAGTGTCGAAGGTTCAGTGTCTGTTACAAAGCAGAGATCAGGATCCATTGGTGATCGCCCAGCAAGACCTACTCTTTTAGAACAAGTATTGAATAAAAAGAGGCTGGTAAGTCTTGTTTTCCAGAGGTTTTGAACTCAAATAAATAAAGGCAGTTTACCTGTCACCAATGTTTACCTGTCATCATTGTGAAAAAAGAAGATCAGTTTAATAAGCATGCACTGTATGTGCATATTTTCAAATTTGAAACATGCTTCAGAGATGTGTGCTTCAGCCTCTCTGTGAAGAATACTAAGATGACTGAATTTATTGATCTGAAGTTTTGGTAGTAACAGATATGGTGGTTTCTTTAGGGTAAATAGTGCCTACAGTATAACTGAGATGGTTTTAGCTTGTTAAACCAAAGCCTTAGGTAGAACAATGAATGGACTTTAAGTCTGATGTAAGCTTTACTGTGGTGTTTTAGAAGTTGTAGATGTGTCATATCAAAGTTGAGTATATATGTGTTGATAAAGCAAACACTGTGATTTATAATATTTGCAGGCAGTGTGAATGGCATGTCTCATAAGTTTTTTAAACACTAGTTTCTCCTTTAACAAGTTAAGCCCAGTGCAGGGAAATCATTCAGTACCTACAGTTTGTTTGGCTTCTCCATTACAACTTTCTTTGTTGCATGTTTTTGCAGAAGCTGTTGGGACTGTTTGTCTTCTCTCTGTTACCTGTGCGGTGCAATTTAACAATACTCACTATAGTGCTGTAGTGCTTGTTCAGAAATTTGGAAAGCCTTAAAAGAAACATCATGTCAGTCTTAAGTATACAACTACCTAGATGTATTTCTTGATAATTCTTTCTCAATGATAGCACGTTTTAGTGATTGTGTCTAAAACTTAGAGGACTATTCATAGCTTTTCAGTGTTTATGAGGAAAACAAGTAATGAACTATGGAGTAGTTTTCATAATATCTCTTGTTCTTCATGCCCCACTTACTGGCTTGCTGTCCCCTTTCCTGGCTGTTTCTATTGATGTAGCTTTTAATTAAATTTGAAAGGTATCTTATGAATGAAACATTTTTTATAGAAGGTCTTTTAATAGATGTTCAGAGCTTTTGCACTAATTGTGTCAAGGCTCTTTATGAACTCAGGATTCCTTTCAGTCTACCTGAAATTCAGATTCTCCTTGATCTGGTTCTTGCTTCTCTCTTTCTCCTCTGACTTGCAGTATGCAGTACCTCTTTGGTTATATCACTGAAGTGACCATGGGTAATGAGCAAGCATCTAGGGAATTCATTCAGCTGAAAAATAACCCTTTTCCTCTATGAATTTTTTGGAAGGATCAATCCCCACCTTATTTGCCATTTGACCTTACAGTCACTTGGGCGGCCACTGTGCAGGAATGAGCATGAAAAACCAGAGTTGGATTACAGACTGCAGCTATTCAGGCCAGGAGCCAGATGCAAATACTTTTAGATACTTTTGTCTTTTGATTGAATGCAGAGGAGTTTTTTTAACTTATTCCCTGTGGATGGACTGCTGTTTTGAAATGTTGGGAAATTCTGGACAGTCAGTGAAAATCATAGAGTATCTTGAGTCAGAAGAGACCCACAAGGATCATTGAGTCCAACTCCCTGCTCCTCACAGGACTGCCTAAAACTAAAATATGAGCTAAAGGCATAGTCCTGAGCTTGAACTCTGACAGGCACATGAGCTTTCCTGGAGGATTACAGTATTTTATTCATTTATTAAATTGTTTTTGAGCTATCTGCACTGGGAAATGTAGAAATTAGCTCAGTTGAAGCACAGCTTTAGAACTGAAGCACAGTTGAAAGATGTTTTGGTTCTAGTTTGTTAATAGATTACTCCTGTTTGCTATACTTAGAGGGTGTTTGTGATATTAAGCAACAGCAGTGTGTAATATGCAAATTCATGTAATGGAAAAATATTACTGTGGTACCTTTTTAACATATATGGGTTTTGTAAAGTAAAGTTCACTTTCTCTCTCTTTCAGTCCCTACTCAGAAGCCCAGAAGTAGTGCAGTTTCTACAGAAACAGCAGCAACTGTTAAGTCAACAAGCTTTGGAGCAAAGGCAGCAACAGTTTCAAGGAGCACCTGGGTAATGAGGAAAGATCAATGACCTGCAGATGAGTCTGGTGCTGATGGAGGGACAGGATCTGTATTTTGTATAAATATAAAGAATTTCAATGTTTAAACAAAAATGGAAGTTGCTGGTGTTACGTATTCATTTCTTGTTTGCACTTTTGAGGTTTTGAGCTGCTTGGGTGTCTGCAAACTTGTGAATGAATCATAGAACGGCCTGGGTTGTGTTATGGATACTTTCTAGTCTGACCATTCAAGAGACTCTGTGACAGTCACCCTCCCAGTGCCAGAGACTTTAACTTTTGGGACCAAAGCTCCTTCACTGTGGGTAGCTCCAGTGATCTGACAGGTGCCTCACTTGACTTCCTGCACATCCAGCTTGAAGTCAGAACAGGTTTCCTTACTGGTTTGACCCCATGTCTCAGACACCTTGTTCCGTAAAGCAATTTATTAGCAGTGTAATAACACACAAACAGCCTGGCCTGGTGCCCCTGAGGAGCGATCTCAGACAGAGGAACTCCTGGGCTTTTATGCCATCACAGTCTTAAGGCAAGCCTTGCTGTTCCTCCTGAGTCTTCTCTTCTGAGTCTTCCATTCCTGCCAGGTCTCTGTATCCATTCACCTGGCTACCCACTCATCTTCCACGCAAAGAGTTGGCAGTTAACTGCCTCCTGTCTTTACTCCCAACCCAGAGCTCAATTTGCAGCTCAATCTGCGTCCTATCTGCAGCTTACAAATCAGCTACCTGCACCACATGTATTCCTCATCAGTTGGAAGGGACCTTGAAAGATCATCAAGTTCCATCTCCCCTGCTGTGAACAGGGGCATCTTTCGTAAGACCAGGTTGCTCAGAGCTCCATCCACCCTGGCCTTGAACGCTTCCCAGGGAGGGATGTACATGCCCAGCTTTCCTGAGCAACCTGTTCCAGTGCCTGACTACCCTCACAGGAAAGAACTTCTTCCTAATATCTAATCTAAACCTACTCTGTTTCACTGTGAACCCGTTCTCCCTTTCCTGTGCCTACATGCCCTTGTAAAAAATCCCTCTCACATCTTTCCTGTTGGCTCCCTTCAGGTAATGGAAGGTGGCTATTAGGTCACCCTGAAGCTGGCTCTTTTCCAGGCTGAACAATCCCAATTCTCTCAGCCTTTCCTCATAGGAGAGGTCTTCCATCCCTCTAATCAACTTTTGACCCATCTCTGGATTTGCTGTAACAGGTGGATGTCCTTCCTATGTTGTAGGTTCCAGAGCTGGATGCAGTTCACCAGATGGGGTTTCATCAGAGCAGAGCAGGGGGGCTGTGATGGGTTGGTTGACTTTGGCTGGACATAGAGATTTATAAATTTTCATTACCTGCTATGCCCTGTCCTTTCACAGATGGGTATTCTTCTCTCATCTCAAGAGTATCATCCATGCCTCCAGATGTCCAAGATCAGTCCATGACTTGGGCTAGATTCCATCAAGATGGATGCTCAGGACAGGAGAAGCAGCACACTTAATTATTGGGCAACAGCATTGGCTCTGTGGCTCCCACTCTCTTTATTCCTCACAAAATTCACGCTTCATCAGTTCATGTCATTTTTGCTGCTTTACTTTGGCAGCATACAACTTACACCACAAATTATTTCCCCCCAAGGTTAAATCTCCCTGGAGCTTACACCAGGTCTCCCCATACTTCTGCATTACTTGTCGCAGTTGAGTTGGCCATGAGACTCAGAGTGCTTCAATAGAACTTCAGAAGGCTTCAGTCATCAGCACCTTGTTATTTAAAAGGCTCTCATACCTTTTCTCTGTTGCAATCCTATGGGCAGCTCCAAGCAGCTCTGGCTCCTTCCCTCTCTGCTCTTGCAGGCAGCTCTGCAGTGTTAATAGCTCAGCTCCCTCATTCCCTGCCTCCTCACAGGACCGCTACCAGACTCCAACTGACTCCAGCTGCTAATTCACTCTTTTATCACACCCATAGCTGTGAGGGCAAGGCTGTTTCCACTCTTGGGTAATTAACACAGCTGCAATCTATCGGGGGCAAGATTGCCTTCAGCAGGACCTCTATCTTGTCTTCCCACAATTACCCACTAAGTACACCCAGGTATCTGAGCAAAGACAATCCCATAAACCGGCTTGCCTTTTCCTATAGGGAGAGAAATCTACCTTGATTTTCCCAACCACTTCGCCTGTATAGTACAGGGGCCTTATCTCCTCCCCAGTGTGTAGGGGTTTTGTGTGGGCAGGACCAGGGAGGTTCACAGATCTCTTGGTGTTAACCAGCCAAGTGGCTTCTGTTATATTTACATCTCAATCCTTCCATGCTCCATCACCTAACACTCTTAACATAGTCTTTAGCAGTGATAAGGGGTGATAAGGGATGTGATGTCAATGCCATCTTTTTTGCCCAAGAGTTTATGGGATTATTTTGAAAATGAGTCCCATTGTCTGATTCAATTCTCTGGGGTACTATTTTCCACAAAATGTGTCTCTCAAGACCTGAGATGGTGCCTTGAGCAGTGGCAGTGGTTTACGGGGCATGTTGCCAGCCAGTCAGTTGTTGCCTCTACCGTGGTGAGTATGTAACACTTGCCTTGGCGTCTTCATGGCAGTGGTGCAGTTTGCCAGGCCTCACCATACCAGAAACCCAGCTGCTGCCCTCTATTCCCGGGAAAGTTTACTTCATTGGTTTGGCTGATTGCAGCACATGCTTCTCATTCATGGATGATCTGTGCAATGGCCTCCATGGTCAGGTCCACCCCTCGATGATGAGCCCATCTGTCTGTTGCAGCTGATGATTCATGGCCCCATCAGGTTATAAATAGCTCACCCTTGGACTCCCAGACCAAATCTACCTAAGTTAATTCAGTTTTGGCAGCCTTATCTACCTATTCATTGTTTTGATATTCTTCAGTGGTGTGTTTTTTTGGCACGGAACATCTCCCTGATGTACCTTTCCAGTCATGTTTTCAACCTGTACACTGATATCCTGCAGGTACAGTCCAGCCCAGATGGGTTTATCCCTGCATTGCCAATTGGTCTTCCATTTTTGCAGCCACCTTCATAGGGCATTAGCCACCATCCAGAAGTCAGGAGAGACTTGTTCAGCAATCTCTAGGGCTAGTTTGGATGGCTTTCACCTCTGCAAACTGCCTTCATGAGCCTGCTCCTTCAGCAGCCTCAATGACTCCTCCACCTCTGATGGTCTCCTGCCACACAGCAGGATCCATGACTAAATAGACCATAGCCTCTTTCATCTTCTGGTAACTCGTTATGTGGGGGTGCTTCTTGTGCACAGGTCTCTTTCTCTGGCAATGCTCCAAAATTTTTGCCTTCTGGCCAGTCCATGATTTTTTCCAGAATTCCCAACTGAGCTCATGTAATCAGTGCTACTCTCTTATTCCATGTAGCACTGGCTGAGTGATCTGTTAAGAGGATGTTTCCTTTGAAATCTGGAAAAGTCTTTTCCAATTATTTTTAAACCTTCATTTTAATATTTAATTTGTTAATAAAATTTGTTCATGGTAGTAGTGTTTAGCTGTATACCCTTTTCCTACCAAAGTTATAATAAATTAACATTTTTCTATATAAACATTTACAGTTGAACAAGTCAGTCTTTGATGACAATCATTAATGGAAGTCAGTTACTTTGTGTGGACATTGTGAAACAAAGTTCTGAAGCTGAGCCAGTCCAGTGGCATTACCTAACAGCAATTGCTCAGGGATATGAGAAATTTATGTCCTGTAGGATCTTGCACTAAAGGCAAAGACAACATGCCATCAAGAAGTCAATCCAACAGTTCAAGTAGGTGATCTGTTCATTACCTTCAAGTTGAGTAGGTTTGAAATGCTTCATTGTGCATAGCATGTAAAAGAATTTGCATTTAAAAGTTCCTAAAGTGATAAATGACAAAAAGTTTTAAAAAGTATCAGGTGAAAAGTATGAAACTGGGAGCTTGTTACATGGAGTTATTTGAAATTACTAACTTCTTATATGTGAAATATAACTTAATTACAGATTAGAATACCACTAATTTTTAAATGACTAAAATTAAATTTTAAAGCTTTTAACTGATAATAGTAAATAATTCAAAATCTAGTCTTTTTCTTCTCAAAAAGGTATAGTTAAAATTCTTCTATTAAGACAACAGATCTCTAATCAGCTGCAGTGCTAGACTTCACAGGTTTTCAGCCAGTTAAAATGAACTTGCAATTGATTGGGTTAAGAATCCAACCACTATATTATGTAAATGTTAAATCCCATGTTTTATTTATAAAAATAGTTTTGTAATAATCCACATTTCTGAATAGAGGTTATCCACATGGGTTGGGTGCTTATTTTCAAGTACTACTTTACTTTTATATTGCAGCAGTTTGATCCACTAAATAATATCTCTTCAGCAGTATTTGTTAGTCTTACGGATTTTTACAAGCTGTGCTTTTTGTATGTACAAAACTTGTTCTCTAGGGATTTATTGCGTTTAGCATTGTGCAAGTTGTTCTTTAAAAAAGAACTTGAAAAACTTTGTATAAACAGTTCTGGACCAATAAGCGAGTAAAATCTTTGGTTTTTCTTTAAAAAAAGTCTGTTCTTTTTTGTTTTGGTAAATTTGTATGGGCTTTTCTTCCTGTGCTAAAACAGCCAGTTCTGACTAGATGGTATTTTGTGTTTCAAGGTCTTGTTGTAGAAAGTAATTTTAGATTAAAGCAAAATTAATTACTTTTCAGTGTGTAAGAATATATGTGAAAACATAATTGGCAAAAATTGTAGAATAATGTATTTGATTTTGTTTTAAATGGTCAACTTAAAATAAGCTGGTGAACAGCTCATTTGGGTGAACAGATCTGATTAAACTTTTAAAAAACTCAAACCCTCAGGGCAGAAAATTGGCACAGGGAGTATTTGTTAAGACAGTGCTGAACAAGTTGTTTATGTCAAAACAAATGGAAGTTGCTGAAGCTGTGCATAGAGATGTTCAATAGAGTGCAGCTCACCTATCCTGTATTTTTGGTAGTCTGTGATAGCAGCACCCTCAGGCTGGTGCAGACACTGGTAGCAGCACTCTCCTGTTTGGGCAGAAGACTGGATGGGATTCCCAAACCAGCACTGTCTGCATAGCTCTGAGGCCCATTATGTTGTCCACTCCCTTCATGTTATTGCAGAACAAAATCTGAATTTTAGGAAGATGAAAACACAACACTTCTGTAAGAGTACATCCTTATTATATCTCTCTTTGTCCTTGAGCAGTTCAAGAACTGCAAAGCTGTAAGTCTGTCTTTCCACTAATGTCATTTTGGTCCAGAGGGAGGGCTTCTGTCACAGGGCAGCATCGCTGTTCATTGCCTGTCAGATCAGAGCTGTCCCCATCAAAAGAAAATCGAACCACCCTCTTGAATCATCAAATCTGCCACAGGACAGTGAGAGATTCATATACTGTACATGGAGATTTTATGCTGAATTAATTTTCAATATATTTTCTTGTGTTGAGTATCCCATTACTCACTTTAAGTGCAATTACTAATTCCTCTTGCATAAGACTGATTTGTATGAATGAAGGCTTTCTAGGTGCTCCAGTTCCCAAAGTCACTTGTGGTCATACTGGGGCCTACGGCCAATCTCTTTAAAAGAGAAGAATGGGAGACAACAAAGGAAGGAGCTCTTAAAACAGAAATATCTTTATTAACAGTAAAACACAAGACGTGAATAATCCCTTTTACAATAGAATAATTCTGGCCAAAGAAAGTGGAGTGCATTAAAAAGTGTATTGTTCAGACCAAATGTGTTGTCTTCAGAATGCCTCAAATCAAATGCAGCAGGAGGAATGCTTATGGAAGTGTCCCCTTGGTTAGTTAGCAGTCGTTCCGTCCTTCTTGGTAGGACACGGCATGGAATAGAGCACTCTGGGGCTGACTAAGGATTCCGAGCTGCCCGGATCTCTCGCACTCCTGAAGCTGTGTCTGTGATCTTTCATTCTACAGAGGCAAGAGCCCAAGTATTGTTCTTTATACAGCGACCTACTCTGGTTTACAGAACATCACAAACCGTGAGTAATACTTGTGGATAGTGCAGATGTTTTGCTTTGCTTTTGATGGAAAACAGAGGGCAGAATTATTCATAGACAGAAATGACTCCTGTTAATCTATGGATGACTCACAGTGCTTTTCTCACCAGACTGATAGATCATAGTTAACACAACCCCCATAGTTAACACACCTTGCTCAAATCCACCATTTTAACCCCTTGCATAGAGCTTTGCAACTTCATGTCTTCATTGATCCACACAAAGAGGCCTGTTTCTTCACTTTCTCGTCTTGCTTCTCAACCCCATTTATATCACAGAGGTGATATGAACTGAAAGTTTAAATTGCTAACACTGACTTATCTGCAGAAAGCAGGCTGTGGTACATTTAACTTGTACTTTAAAAGTATTATAAATAATTAAAAACTCCAATTGCTTGAGTAAGTGTAGAAAATTTATCTGAATGCACATTATCTCTGTTCATCATTATGTTTGTTCCCTTGCTCTCGTTTGCAAAGCTTCTCATGGATATAACTGTGAATTAATAAGACAACACACTTTAGCATCAAATAATCCACTTTCAAATATGATGTGCTTGCTCACTACTGTGAAAGTGCAAGGGGTCAGATTTTACCAAGTTTTTTCTAGCTTTTCTTTGCTGATGAGGTCTGTATTTAAAATTATTAACTGGTTGGTCTATTTCACCCTATGCTATTCATATGCAATATTATTTGAATACTAACACATAATATAAAATAGCAGCATCCATGGATAATAAAAACACTATGACTGAAGATCTAAAATGTGTTCACAATTAGCTGCAAATGTTCACATTGACTGTAGTGGAAGAGTAGCTGACTCTGGAGGACATAGTGGTTATATTTACCTTGTGTAAGAGACATGGCCTGCAAATTAGGTTTGTTATCTGTACAGGCACCAAGTTTGCAAGCATGGCCCAGGTGCAAGTGGAGGTGTCCTCTTGCTAGGATTCTCATTTGCCTCACCTCCCTGGCAGAGAAGTGTGGCATCAGTATGGCAATGTAACGTAAGGCACGCCTGGGCAAGGTGTCTGAAAAGCCCTGGGGTGAACTCGTAACAGGATTCTGGCTGATCCTGGATGTTCTGGAGCTTCCTATAGGTAGATGTGGGTACAAACCAAAGGCTGTGTTCTGTGCTGGTCCCCAACATGCAGAAGTGTCTGTACTGGAGACACAGAGCGGTTTTTCTCAGCAGAAGAAAGATTAAATGCCCACTCAGGCTTCCTGTATCTTGCAGAAAGATACTCCTGGAGCTGCCATGAGGAACAAGCCCTGTTTCAGTGGCTGCAATGAAGCCTCCAGGTTGAGAAGTTTTTATTCACAGATCTAAAGTCTCATAGAATCTCTCTCCCCGCTGCAAGATGGGACCAACTCTGTCAAGCTCTTTTTTCTTGGTAAATTGACCTCTTAGTTACGCTTAGGGAAGCACACTTGTCCATCCTTATGTACTGTCAAAAATGTGATTTCATAGTCAGGAGTCCTCATGAAGGTTCCTGCTGACTGTTTTCCTTTGGGCACTGCAATTTCCCACCTTATCTTGAAATGAGCTGGTTTGTCACAATTCCCAGGTTAGATGCTCTCTCTGTATATAGTCTACATCTTTCAGTTGTGCAGTTTCTTTTCAATCTGCACTGTTCTTTGAGGAGCACATCCTGAATGTGTTTATAGTGTCCTTGAACAGTGCCCCAAAGCTGAGCTCTTCATTAGTCTTGCAGTGAGGCAGAGGGTTATCTTCCAAGTGTGGTTCCCAAATTAAACCAGAGCCTACTCTCTGGAGCACAGGGGACACCATTTGCCCCACTATATTGAATGGCTTAATCAGGAAGCTGGCACACTCTCCCAGGCCAGGTGTATAGGGAAAACCTGACCGAGGATTTTGGTACTTCAAGCTGCTCCTGAAACAGGCCTTGACGATTCGTTGAGATGTGAATGTAAAAAGCTCTGGTGAACAGAGTGGCTGCCGAAGCATGTACTGCTTTAATACCTCCAGCAATGACCACTGGGCTTATCTGGTTGTATGCTCCCTCCTCCTCCTCAGTCTTTTCATCATCTCAGTGCATTTCTGGCTACTGGAACACCCATCAACTGCAAATCCTCTATAAAATTTTTCTCAGCCTCTTCAGTGGGGTGTCCACTCACTCAGAAGGGCTTGGGTTCATGTGTTCAAGTACCAGCCTGTTCTCCAGGTTTCTCCAGAGCAAGGAAGTCTTGTTTCTGGCTTGGCGGGCATCTGGGACATCATCATCATCAAATAGTTTGGGTTGGAAGTGACCTTTAAAGATCATCAACAGGTCCCAGCCTCCTGCCATGGGCAGGGACACCCTCCTGTAGACCAGGTTACTCAAAGCCCCATCCAACCTGGCCTTGAACACTTCCAGGAATGGGCCATCCACAACTTCTCCAAGACAGCTTTTCCTGTGCCAGTGTCTCCCCACCCTCACAATAAAGAATTTCTGCCTAAGATCTTAACTAAAACTACCCTCTTTCAGTTAAAGCCATTATCCACTTGTCCTATAACTACTTGGCCTTCTTGTGATATAAGTCTACATTTTGGGCAGCACTTCTCAACTTTGAAAAATGGTATTTAATTACTCTACCTTATGACTCATTGATCTTTTTTTGTTGTGTTTGATTTTGGTTGTACCAAGTTAGGTTATGGGGAGCCTGGGGAAGATGTGAATAGTACAGAGGATGTAATGTTTCTTTCTTTTGCTGAGCACCATGTAGTGCTAAAATATTCCTAAAAGTTATAGTTGCACCAAAGCAGTCTTGTTTCAAGAAAATTAGTCTTATACTTGATACCCCTTTAAAGTTCCTAAATTGTTCAGGCTTTTTTATTAATTGTTTCCATGCAGTCAAAAGCAAAGTCTCTGCCTGAGCTGCCTCTGTGAATCCAGCTGTTTGTGCAACTCCTTAGTCGCTGGTGAGACTGATTTGCAGAGCTGATAGACAAAGGTGGGTGTTGTAAACCAGGAAGAACAAGGGCAGATTAGATAAACTTACAGTCACAAATGCCTTGTTTTCTGCATTTTAAGAGGGGTGTGGTGAGGATGATGTTTACAGCAAGAGATGTTTGGAGTGCTGATTTTATGCTGAGGAAACACTAATACAAAATAGCTAAGAAGAAACATGTTTCATCCTGAAACTGCTGCTAACAGAGAACTCCTTCCTGTGGCAACCAGTTATCACTGAATCTCCACAGAGACCCAGAGGATAATGTGTATTGGAAAGGATCTCACCATGGCATCAAGTCTGACACCCTGTTCCAGACAGAGGTTGCTTGGGAGAATGCTGCTCAGGGCAGTGGAAGTCTTGACACAGTACCTGCTGGAGACATGGAAGGGATTTCCTCAACTCCAGCTGATGCTACTTTGGGCCACAGTTCCCCTTTATGTTTTTGATACATTATCCTTCAGAGTGAGCTCGGCAAAGCATTCTGATGAGGAGTAAAAACATTGGTGGAATAGCCACTGATGGGGAGGGAAAGCACGTGCTGCACCTTGCATTGCTACAGCCACTGCTGTGCCCTACCTGGGCAGCTTTTCCAAGGCAAGGGGATGGACTGAGGCACCCAAGCAGCAGTGCCATGGAATGGCTCCAGGCAGTCAGGGTGCGAGATCTGCTCCGAGCACCTCTGGATGCCAACAGCACACTAGTACTGGTGCTGCTGAAGAACTGGCAGCAACTCAAGTCATCTTCTCTCATCATCTTTCCTATTTAATAGGAAAACAAGTGGTCTATGTACCATGCTGAGTGTGCTTTTTGCCTCTGCCTCATTAGACTTCCACCACTGCCTGCTGATGCATGGTACTCCTCCACAGAAACTTTTAAGAGGCTATGAACTGTTGATGACTCAAAAAAAAAAAAAAATTTAAAAATCTGCCTTCAACTAAGTAGTCTTGCTGTAAGTGGTTTTGAATCTCTCAGGAAGACTATCTCCAAAGCTTGAGTATTAATGGGTAGTACATTTGTAAAGACCTTAAACTGACTACAGGTTTAAAGGTTCATGAAGACCTTTCAGCAGAAATTATTTCCTTCCAAACTAGGGAAGATATTAGAGATACAAAGTTATATTACTGCAAATTGTAAGAAGTTGAATTTTTAACCAATTTCAATTCACATATACTAGAGAAGCCTGTAAAAGAATACTGACAATACTGGGAATGTTTAAAAGGAGCTCCTAGGCTTCTCTCTATATTAAAAGGGAAGGGGTTTAAAGCTTCCTTTCTAAATGGCAAGGAAGAATCTAAGATAAGGAACAGAGCTAGATCCTGGACAGTAGAAGTGATTTCCTCTGTCTTTAGCTGCTAAAAAGAAAGGAATGAGCAAAATCAAAAGGTGCTCATCCTGGAGCAAAGGTGCAACTGGAGAAGAGGGGCAATAAACATGCTAAAAAACGTTACCAGTATCTGATCACTTATGACAGAGGGAGCTGTCTGACTATTATTATTATTATTATTATTATTATTATTATTATTATTATTATTATTGGATTTCATTGCTGCAACAGACTGTAAAGTTTTTCTTATCTCACAGTAACACTGCTGACGTCAAATGGTGACAGAATAGGGTTCTTAGCATTTACAAATTTCCTATACAACTTGCTATTACTGTTCAAGCTTAACAATTTATCCTTCTGTGCCCTGCTAATGCTGCAGGCAGCTGAAGATGCATTGAAATGAAGTAATGCTCTTAGTTTACTCACTTTCTTTCCAGTGAATGTTATTTCCTTTCGTATGTGTGATACAGCTGAAGATTTCAGATGTCATCTTCTAATTATGCAGCAAAATGTGTAGCACCAGATATTGTGTGAGAAGAAAAGAAATATTCTGAAAAACATTTTTTTTCCACTAATACTTCTACTGTGTTCTATGGAGGCATGATATTGGAGATGTTATCACTCTTTCTGACCCTTAAATAAAAACAATTTTCAGTGGACTGTTATGCCTGGAAAGAAATAATACTTGACTCTTTCAGCAAAAGGAATGACCATCAAAATTTAGTAAGAGTTTCACCTGTCTTCTCAGGAAAGATTTCCAAGCGAACAGCATTTTGCAAGGATGGGATTAGGGTATGGTCAAGGGTTTCCCTGCTTACAGAAGGAACACAGACAAGGTTCTGCACAGAGATTCATTCTTCACTTGTTCGTGGCTTACACTGCCTCACCATCCTTTGCAGGCAAGGCAAAAGCTCAGCAAATGAAGAAGCCTGTATCTAAGGTGAGAAACCATCCATGGGAATGTATGGAGTGACTGGCAGGGAAGCCCCCTCAGTCAGACAGAGAAATGCAGTCAGATCCTGAAGACTGGCCCAGTACAGGGGATGGACATGGCTAACTCCCATCTCCTCATTGCATCCTTTGAGCATGGGGCGTTCTATTCCCAAGATGAATGAAAAAGTAATTATTTGCTTCTTGAATGCTTCTTTAATTTTGCTTTTCTGAATCACAGTTCAAGTCCCTTTTAGGTGTACCCTTGATATCAGCACAGCAGTCTAAATACAGACAGTCCTAACTTTAAAACAAACTACATCAGTACTGTAGCATGGATAGGATTCATTTTACATGCCGGACACATATGCAAGTATGTATATACTTTGCAAAAAAGCATTGGAAGTTAATTAGTTTTTTTAACTCATGGGCATATATTTCAATTATTATTTTTTTCTTAGGAGCTTGTTGCTTTTCAGTGCAGCAGTACCGTACCCTACTGTGTTAACAGTATCAGACTACTCAGATTGTCCAGAATGCTCTGAGATAAAGCTCCTGTGCTGGACATGTTCCCAGGGCTCCCTCCTCCTGCCAAATCCCAGGAGAGATGGGTGTGCCTCAGCTCTTCAGAGGATTTGTTGTCCCATCGTGCTTTGCAGTAGGGAGACAGACTGGAATTGCAGTTTAGTCCTTCAGTTCACTAGATAAAAGTCATCTATATGCATATGTCCTGTGCCCCACCTCTTCTGGACTTGAAATCAGGATGTAAGATGAATATAAATGGCACAGAGATCAGACTTTGGTTGCCTGCAGAGGGGTGAATTTCAGCTACTAGGAACAGCTACAGGCAGGTTTCTGAACCCATGTGAAAGTGCTGGGAATTTGCACCGTTGACTGGCTTGGCTGGGGAATGAAGATGCTCACAGGAAATGTTTGACACTTTTGCAGGAATTTGGCTTATTTTGTACTAGAGAACAGATATGCTATACCTGTATTTCTAAACTTACTGTACTGGCATCAGAGTAACTAGAAACCACAAAATGGAAAAAAAAAAAAAAGAAAAAAGAGTAGACTATGTATAGATATATTTACATCTACATACAATCTACATATAGAAGCTTCTGTTCATGGGAATTCTATAAGCCACTGCCTGCAATAGCATCCATCCTAAGGGAATTTTAGAGATGATTCTTAAGAGACTGAGGAGATGGGGTTGTGAGGTGAGCCCATCTGTGTCAGCACCTTATCCAGCCATTGCAATGGTCCATGCAGGTGGATCTCAATCCAGCAGGGCGTGCTTGTAACATCTTGGCGATGATACTCTGCTCCCCAGCCCTATAAAAGGATCAAAAAGTGATGTGTTTTTTTTAAAAAAAAAAAAAAAAAAACAACAAAACATTAAATCACAATTCCAGTGCTGATAGTCTAACACAACTACACATAGTCCACCACCACTCAAATTCCCAAGATTTCCCTTTATTCTAGGGACAGTTTTCTCTAGAAACTTTGCTTCTTTTTAATGTCATTGTTATCAAAATTACCAGGGACTCGATGCTATTAAATTAAAAATCTCAGTCACACTTCCAGGTGCTGAGAACAACTGGCATGGAAAGGCCTGTTTCCAAGCTTGGCTGCCTGCAAACAGCCCGTGGGGAATCGTCCCTGTTGTTTGCACCACAGGGACATGTCCAGGAAAGTCTGGCAAGCCTGCTGTCTGGCACCAACAAAAAACAGGCCAGCCTCTTTCATTAACAGGAACTAGGAATGGTCCTGGGCACTGCTTCATGTATTGATAGGGATTCATCCTGTGAGTCTAAGACATTAGAATTTCCAAGTATTTATCTATATCTCTGGAAAATTCCAGCAGTTCCTATGTACCATACTTTGCCTATGTATAAATATTTTCCACAGGTTTTCTATCCTTGAACATGTCCTCTTTCCCAACAAGAGTTCCTGGCTGTCTGCTGTGGGAAGTCCTGCAGTAATTTCTCCAGTTCTCTCGGGGAAGATAAGGGATATGAAGCATCTGAGAGAAGATGGGGATAGAGTGCTGGCAGGGAGAAAAGAAAACCTGAAGTACCCGTGCTTCAAGGAGCAGGTTTAAGTTAGAAAAAGACTTTTCTCCCAGAGGGTGGTTGGGCACTGGAACAGGCATCCCAGGGAAGTGGTCACAGCACCAAGCCTGACAGAGTTCAAGAAGTGTTTAGACAGTGCTCATGGGTGTGACTCTTGGTGCTGTGCAGGGCCAGGAGCTAGACTTGATGATCCCGATGAATCCCTTCCAACCCAGCATATGCTATGACTCAAGCAGGCACAGTGTCAAAGCAGTGCTAAGCAGGCAGCCTGACATCACAGCAACACAAGGCATGCGAGTCACAGCCCAAAGTCTTGCAGCTCACCAGCTGTCTCACTGGCAGAACTGAACTCAGATTTCCATAGGGCAATGTGCAAAACATGGTCCCATTACAGGATGAGGATCTTCATTTGTGGGATTCTGATCAGACCCTAAGTCATACCTGTCATGATAGGCAGGCAGGTCGGTATCCTTGTCATGAAAAAAGGACACAGAAGTATATTAAAACTGATGGCTGCCAAAGTCACCAAAATTTTAGAGTGCTGAGCAGCTCAGACAACTGAGACTGCCAGAGCAGCCACTTCTTTAGATGATACTGGAAAACTAGGATCAACACGAAAATGAGATGTCACCATAAGTGGTCTGGATAAAATCCATGCTAATTAATGAAGAAAAGGGGAAAGAAAGCAGAAGAGTAAGATATGGACCCATCAAAGCCCAAAGAGTACTTCCAATCTGGCAGCATTTTTCTGAACTGCAGAGCACTTATCAGACTAGAAAGAGCCTGTGTTCACAGAACCTCAGATTGATGTTCTGTAAATGTTTGCATAAAATGCCAGCACAGTCAGACTTCTGAGATGTGAAGTCACAAGTACTGAACTGCAGTGAAGATACACAGCCAGGAGAGCAAGTGCCAGAGGAACTGGCACACGTTGCTGACAGGCAGGACAGAAAATCCAGAGGAACAGCAATTACAGGATTCAAGCACAATGTGCCAGATTTGGGGGAGCCTGGCAGGCAGCTGGCCATCTCCCTCTGCTGGCAACTCCCAAACACTCCCAGTGATGCTGTCTCTGGCTGGAGCACCCCCAGGGGAAATGCCAGGAGGGCAAGGACCCTGGTGCTCCTTGTATATCACCCTTGGGTTGCAGGTAGCCTACTTCACCCCAGGACTGAGAGGAGCCCAGAGCTGGAGTTCTCTTAACGAGGGAATTAAAGTGAGTACAACCTTCAAAACTGCAGTGGTGTTTTCCACAGATGGTGGGAAGAGGATACCAGTACTCCCATGGTACCTGCCATACTCCCTGCTGCTCCTGCCAACACTTCCCATCTCCTGTGGGCAACAGCTCTCTCCAGCCTGGGCTCCATGTTCTAGAGTGCTGAATTTCAAGTCTGGGTGTTCCCCTTAACCCCAAGACCCAGGGAAATGTGGGAGGGATTGTGCTGGGTTCAGACCTTGGCTTGAAACTCTTCATCTCTTCCCTTTGTGCTCCACCTGCCTCAGCTGTGGAGAAGTGGCAAGAGCCATACTGCTTTGGTTATCAGCAGTGCTCAGTGGATGGAAGCTGCTCTCACTGATGATGCACTCACATTTGAGCTCCTCTCAGCTGCTCTGTGGGCACACAAAGGGCATCAGAGGGGCCAAGACCTTAATCTCCCTCTGTCCCATGGCCTGCTTCCAGAAGATGGCACAGTCCTGGTTAAGTTTATCATGTCTTGGTCCCTGCCCATCCCTGCCTCCCTGGTAGCTCAAGCATTGGTGGGGTCAGAGACAGTGCCTCCAGCCCTTTGGGCTGTACATGACCAGCAGTATCTGGACATGAGTCACTGGAGAAGCCACAGCACTGCCCTGCACACGAGGGCTCTCTTGGACTGTGGCTCTGACAGACAATAGGCCCCTCTGGCCACTGCATCCTCAACACCCAGGGTCACTCCTGACCCCAGACTGAACACAGGAGGACTCACTCCTTGGGAGGAAAATATTTTGGGAAGACTAAATACAGGAAAGTGTATTTGCAGGCCAGGAAGAAAGAGCCTAGGTGAGATTTGCATAGTAATTTTCCAGACGCCATGGGAAAGAGTTCAAAATGACTTCTTGCGCTGGTCTTCTGGTCCCTGAGGCACAATAATAGCTGCTATTATTTCAACAAAGCAAGGTGATAATATGGCAGCAGCATTATATAGTGCATCAACACCACCATTTCTGCTGCCATGCTGGGCATGGAGGCAGATAGCACATCAAAGAGCTTGCCCCTGAATCGCTGAGATAATGAAAATATTGCGTAACTGGCTACGCTGCCTTTACAAACAACATGCCCATTCATGTCTTCCATTAAAGAAAATGCTGTTTGTTGGGTTTCTTGCATTCTTTTTTTTTTGCCCTAATGCTTGTACGTGAACAAGTTATCAGTTCCCTCCCAAGCACAAAGCAACAGCATGGTCATGGGCATGGAGATTTCGTTTGGACTCTTGGCAGAGGTTACAGGGCACTCTTAATAATCTTGGAAGACTTAAGAAGTTGGGTCCTCAAGGATGGCTAGAAAAAGTTAGACCAGAAAGATATGTAAGACTCAACTTATTGGCTCTGTAGAACTTAAGGAAACTGGACTCCAGCCTCAAGCACTTTTTGGTATCTTAGATGTGAATTCAATCATCTCAATTCAATCATTTGTATATAAACAAATCTGCAAGACAAAGGAACGCACTCAAACCATTTTTATGGTACCTAGCAGGACCACAGGCTTCTAATGGTGCAACTGCTCTAGTTTGCAGGCTGAACACTGCTGCAGGTCTCCCCAGCAGCACTATAGCAAGTTGGTCTAGCATCATCTAGAAACTATCTCAAAACACTTGCCATTCTTTGGGGGTTGGATGCTACAACAGGCATGTAAATAAATCCTAAGTGCTAAAAGGAGTTGGGAGATCTTGTTCTGGTGAGAAGGCCATTCAGAAAGTCCCACAAAGACTGATAGATTTCCCACAGAGCAGTCAGACTGTGAAATTCAGCTGTGAAGGACATCAGAACAGTAATGGCTTTGGTGGCCTCCTGTCTCTTCCAAATAAGAGGGGGAAGGTCAAATATTCTTCTGGGTTTTCTGTTCTGCTTGCAAGAAACCCTTCTGGTTGTGTGGCTGGCCAGAGTCAATGTTATCAGAAAGTAAGACAATATTTGTCAGGGATCAGGCAGATGACAAACGACAACAATTCTCTGCAAGTTCAGTCAGGGATGAAATAGGACCCAGTGTTTCTTGATTAAGACAATATTTACCAGTCTGTGGTACTGGTGAGATTGTAAATTAGCCTAAATACATAAGGACATTATTTCAGATCAATGGCTTTATCAAGCTCTACTGCAAACCAGTAACAATAGGAGAGATCACAGCTGCCTAAGATATGGTCTACAACATTTATACGTTGCTAATTTCTTCTGAGTTGAGCTTTTTGAACAATCAGTGGGGGAACACCACCATGCATTCTCTATTTTCCACAAAGAGTCTATGGAATAACAAAATTATATTTTGTAATCTAAGAGATTTTCAGGTTGACCACAAAAGCTGTTGATTTTGAGCACCTATAAGTTTAAGGCAGTACTGGAAAACAGGCAGTATGAATTGCTGTTCTGAAGTTGAGTATCTACATCCTCCCTTGGAATGGATTTGATGGGATCTAGTTTTGCACCAAAGCTAGCAAGGATGCAAGAGAAAGCAAAGAATCCTTACTTTAACAAAAGAAAGCAAAGAATCCTTACTTTAACAAAGCTCATTCGAATAGTACACATCTTGGTCAGTTCATACACCACTTCGAAACCGTGATTGACCGACTGGGCAAGCAGCTGGGCAAAGAGCTGGTTGTTGAAGATCTTGAGGCTGCAGCCACTGGGGATCTTGCAGACCGTGGCTGGGTGGAAACCATGCTGGTAGTTACAGTTGCGGCTTTGCACAAAAATACTGCTGTCACTGACACATTCGGCGTAAACCTCCCCACCGACATAGTAAAGATGAACACCTTGAAAAACCAAATATAACATGTATTATTTATCCCTTGTTCACAACACACTTTATGCCAGTAATTAATTATTTTGCTGGTTTGGGCATACAAGCCCAGGATCCTTCCAGGATCCTTGTTTCTCAGTGCAGGTTGCTTTACTTTTACCCAACAGCATAGTACTTAATGACAAAATACACATACGTAAACATCAAACACATGCCAACCATACCTAAACATCAACCAAAACTATCCAAGAACTGAAAAATCACTATTGCATTACACAGCTAAATGTATTTTCGCTGTTAAGCAAGTGAGTACTGGCCAAGACCCACTTCACTGCACGCTGCTGTTTTACAACAGGATCCTACTGTCATACATTTAAAACACAGCATGGTGTGTACTTAAAATAGCTTTTCTGTGTTTTGCTTTATCTGCCACATCAGAACCATGTATTTGCATTTACATTATGTGATTTACTCATCAGATCCTGCTCCAAGTGACCTTTAGCAAGAAAATGACTGTTTTTCTTCTGAACTTTTCAGTGCCCAAGTTACTTACCAATACTAACTCAAATTCTGACTGTGACTTGAGGAAATTAAGGTGGAAGCACTTCTATCCCTTCAAAGACTCTGATCCACCAAGGATATTTGCTTGCACAAAAACATACCTGAATTGGTGGGAGAATTTATCTTAGCCTAATTCAGCAGCCTTGAATTTGGGGATCATCTGTAAGATGATAACTGTGTAGATGCCTTCTGTAGCTGGTAGATGGAGGGAGACACTTTGACCAGATGATTCACTCCATTTGCTACAGAGTGCAGGCTCAGGGCCAGCTTAAAGCCATGGAAGTCTGTGCAGGTGCTGAAAAGGCTCTCCCATTCCCTACCCCTGTTGGCACACCTGCTTTCATGCTGGCAGCAACAGCTGAGGATTGGGCTGCTGTCCAGGCTGAGGAAGTGAACCAGCTAATAAACTTAAAAACAAACAAACCAAAATTTATTTTCAGTGAGATCCTGTGAGATCTTCATCAGTGCAAGTGTGGCAGTGAGTACCCTGACTACTTGATCGTGAGCATGAAGCCACAACCCGAAGGGGGCCAAGTCATCCTGTGAAAATGCCCAAACAGTCACCCTTCCCATGTCTGAATTAGGGGAAATGAACCCTTCCCATGGCCAAGAGAGGTGGAAGAACTCAGTTCTTTGTTCTTGTAAAAACTGCCACTAAATAAAAATAAAATCCTCCTCTCTAATGCTAGGTATGCCCTTCAAACACACAAAAATGTTCACAGAGCCTCGGTAGACTGCCTGCAAAGCTACTGGTAACTGTGCTTTAATAATGCAGCTGTAATTAGCTTTATTCTTGTTGTCTTTCACACAAAGACTGGTTATATATTCCCAGTCTGTTCATCATTCTGCAGTCATAACAACAAGGGGCAGCAGCACATCCTTAGGACAAAACCAGCCTCTAAACAGAAGTGGGAATGGCACAGGGGAAAGCAGGTTGAGTGGGAAAAGAATCTGGGAAAAATACACTCTCCCATAGTCTTCCAGAGTGACTCAGATGGCAACCTTAGAGTCTGTCTTCAAGCCATCACTTGACTTCTGAGCACCCACAAGATCTGAAATTAGCAGCGAGTGGCAAGGGTGTGGCTCAGAGCACACTCTGGTACTGCACTGGGAACAGCAGCCACAGGAGAGCATCAGCTCCAACTGCACCAGGCACTCTGGAGTGCTGCATGCTGTGACTGCCACCACTTGACCTTCCTTCCCATGGAAATGGATAAAAGGGAAGGACAGAAAGGACCTTGATGGAGTCCATATAGCTTTCTGAAATAATCATTTGAAGTGAGAACAGAGGGTAGGGAGACAAGAATAAGGACATAAATGTCCACCACATTTCAAATCTTCAGGTGTAGCTACTGATTTAGGGTCACCACAGGGGATGCTAAGGTGAATAAAATTTTAAAGGCTGGGTTTTCAAAGAATATTAAGTAACCCATTTTCTGGAAAAAAAAAAAAAAAAAAAAAAAAGAGTACCTTCAAAGGCATTGCCCAAACATTGTGCTACAATAACAAAAACATCAATGTCAATTCTGAAAGCAGAGATTACGAATTGTTTTTTATTCTTGTGAAATTTTTAAAATCAATAAATACAACACTAATTAGTGTGTATTCCTATTATTCTAGTATTCATTCACCAGAGGAAAGCATCCTAAAGGAAACCAAGCAGCTAAATACATATTTGTAGAAGATCAAATCAAGTGTCCATATGTTTTGGTGGTATTTCATTGCTCCATGCAGAAACTAAAATTCAGCAGTCTCCAAGCATCCACATCTTTTTGACACTGATCAAAAGTTCCTTGTTTGACCTTGAAGTCTGACTGCTGAAACAGGTCCAATTGCTCGTAGATGTTACATTGTGTTCTGGATTGTTTTTAGCTTTGATGTGGTATTTCCAGGAAATGGTTTAATGCTGATACACTAGATGACAATTCAATCACATATCCTTATCCTACTAAGCTAATCTTGTTTACTCACTCTTTTTTCTCCCGTGTTAACATGAGACAATTGTATCCATTTCAGCAGCTTTCATCTGTCCACCATGCCTTTGAACTATACTCTTCTGGAGCTGCTCTGTGCTCTTCTGCAGGCCTGCACTGGTGCCACTTGTATTCCACTTCTATATGGTTTTTTAGGATTTGCATAAACAGGGAAGAGCAGTAAAATTAAGGATCTCTGATATATTAAGCTCCTTTGGGCAACCTGCTCCCTTCCCTTGGGCACATTCCTAGTGTAGGACTTTAAAGGACTTTTAATCAATTAAGGCAGATCTTCACATTTAAATGGATGAAGACCGTTAGCATTTCCCCAACTTTATTTCTATTCTGTCTCTCCATCTTTAGGGGAAGAAAGTCACAGGCTGTAACATCGCCAAATGGCAGCTGAGATCTTTTGTCATTCTTCTTTTAGGGGCAGGCTTTGATCTACATCCCTCTGACAGCTTACACTGATAGGATGTAAAGCTTTGCTTTATTTTCTAAGTTAGAACTATATGTACAACACATTTGCACTGTGCACGATGAACCACTATGGCACACACTTGTAGCATCTGCAACATAAGCGTTTTCCATTCCAGGGAAAAGTGCAAGACCTTAGCACAACATTGCCTGCTCCAGCTCTCAGGTTCACTGCTCTTTTCAAAAACTGGATCACATTTGTCTCAGACCTTCCTCCTGTTCAGTCATTCAACACTAGACTATCAAGAGCCAATTAAAATATTGCTCTAGGCCTGGGAAATGAGGTGAGGTTGACAAGATAATAGGAGTGGAACAATTAGAGTTAATTAGCCTAGTGGGAAATGCATTCCCAGGCAGCTACTGGTGAGAGGTTGGGTTGGCAAGATAATGAGTCTAGACTGGATATACCAGAACAGGCAAAGCTTCATCTGCATGGAGAAGTGGCTGGCACAGGGCTTCTGACTCACCACCACAAACAACAATAAGTTCTGGGAGAATATCAAACCCCACACAGCCCTGGGGAGCTGGGACAGAGTGTGTGTGGCCATGCGTGTCCAGGTGTGGTCTCCTCATACTTGGCACCAGCAGCATGTCACCCTCCATGCTGAGGGTATCTGTACACCAGAGCTGGAGCATACAGAGCTACACCAGCAACCACTGGTGGGAGAATAATAACCTTAGTTTTACTAGTGAAAAGCTGACAAAGCAGGGAATCCGACTGTCAGGGGGGAGGGGGAAAAGCTACAAACAATATTCTACCAGAGTTCTTCAGCTAAGTAACTCAACTGCTAAGTGTTTCATCCATCTCCCTTTGTTATTTGGTGGGAGGAGAAGCAGCCCTGAGGCACCAGCAATTATCCTTTTAGTGGCATTTCAATGGCAATATTCCCAGTTGCCAGAAGCTCTAATAAATAAAATGAAAATACATACTGCTAAATTAGAACATACAACTATAAACAACATTTTTCTCTTTGCTGGCCAAGTAAATAGCCTTTGTAAGGAGTTACTCTGCTGATTGTTATCCAGACAGAAATGAATCCTCTGCTTTTCTTCTATTTCAGAAGTAATGTCAGAGGTTTGATTTTAAGGCAAGCACATCTGATGAATTGGCTAGGTTTGTTAATCCAATGCATGGATCTTCTGAGCTCTGAATATTATTCCTGAGGAGAGGAGATTTCCTCTTACCTTTTCCTATGTGTCTCCTGGTGTTTTCTATAGTAGAATTGCGGTTTACATTTGAGAGCAGACCCAGGCAGAACCTGTTTTTGTTATTTGAAGGATCTGTAAATCCATCTATAAGGATACTTCGAGAGGAGGCCTGGAAAGTCTCCCCTACCCGGTTGTTGAGTTCATAGTAGGCAACTGAGCACCAGTGTTGGGGTTCTTCATAACAAACAGGACGAAAGTCTGTAGGAAATAAAGTTAAGCAGCTGCTCAGGTTTCAGCAATATTTTTTAAACAATCATTCTCTGTTTTCTTTCATTCCCTCCCACTCTCAGCCCACCATCTCTTCATCTAAACAGTCATACTTGTGTCATGCTTTATCCTAACAGCAGCTTCCACTGCTTGATTTTATGACTGAAGTCCCAAACATGCAAAAGGTTAGTGCACCAGCTTAACTCTAAGCCTCTGAGGAGCCCCACTTCTTCTTAAAAGTGGAAACTCCACTGCATTAAATCAACCGCACTGACATTCCTCACTGAACTGAAGCCCAAACTATACACTGAAAATAGTAAGGGATACATCTGCTCTGCACACCAGCAGGAGATAGGGATGACAGATGGGCTCAAAGCAAGTCAAAACTGAGCCAAGTTTTTGGTATTAGGCCTTCAGCCTAATACCAAACTCTGAAGTTCAGAAGTACTAAATCACTCCAATTTTTGCACATTTTCAGGCTTTCCTCTTCCATGTGAGACTGTAAGCAGAAATGTCAGCAAGGTCATTTCTTTTGGATCTGTCCCTGCCCAGGTCTTCTAAGTCAGAGACAGAGAAAGACTCAAAAATGTAACAGAATCTCTGAGCCTCATTTGTCCTACAGGAATTAGTAGGAAACTTTATCCCGCCTGCTCACCACAGGCATGTGAACCCGCCAGCCCCCAGAGCACCTCTCTGCATAACCTCTAATAAACTTCCAACTAATATTCACTAGGATTAGTGACCAGGGATGGTAGGCTGTGATAAAGAGATTAAACTAGCTTGACAATTTATTTAAAAGTATTGGTGTCTGATAACTTGTTATTATCCAGCCATTCTGTGTCCCCATCCATAATTAGCACTATCCCCTCATCTTTCTTCTGCTCCAGTTCCATGCTACATACACATTTCTTGCTGTTTCAGAAGGCTAGCAATATTTTTTTAATGTGCATGTGTGTGCAGTGTTCAGTTCTCATTCTAGAAATGACATTTCTTTAGGAACACGATATGATGGACTAGAAGAACAACTGTGATTTTTCCTTTGCAGTAGCAGGAAGCCAAAGCAAAAGGCAGCAGGGGAACTCCATTTCCCCTTCCAACTCTGCAGCAATGGGCTCTGAATGGTGGGGGCATCAGTACTAGCTAGAACTAGCCCAAAGGTAGCACAGGCCATGCTGCAGAGGTCATCAAGTTGCTTTGAGGGGTGCAAGCAGGACCTCAGACCCTTCTGTGACCATTAATGCCTCTCCCACTAAAGAATTCTTATAAGACGACAAAGATTTCGGTCTTCTGTCAAAATATCTTTGTACTCCACTAGAACACGTCCTTTTCTTCTCTAGGCAGCCAGTAAGGTAACATTAATACAAAGATGGCAGTAAAAAGGTCCCTACCATAAGGCTTTAAAGTGCTTGAAACCTAGAGCTGAAGGTGATAAAGAAATGAGTTCTGATATTGATAATGCTTTTGTGTGTTATATTGCCCCACCATCCTTGATTTGATATGTTTATCTTTACAATGTAGATAACAGTGTTTGCTTTCATTAACAGCTTTTTAACTGTAATAGTCCATGGATGCAAATAAGGCCTAAACTCTGTAACTCTGCACATAATTCATGGAAATATTACATCAACATATCCTGCTAGCTAATGGATGGGTCTAGCACACAGCCTTACTGCAAAACTGCCTGAAACTTATTATTACAGATCACTAAACTTCCTTGTACAAATAACAATTTTTTTTTCTTAACGGATTTTATTTAAAGAATAGTACAAATGGTTATTTACTTTCAGCTTCTCCATCGGCAGATTTACCTCCATTGGGCAAAGACAGCACTAGCTGACTTTCAGCTATTGCATCCATTGACCGTCCATTGTGGATTCCTGGAGGTTCTCTTGCATGGTAGGGTGGAGGTGGAGTTTCCACTACAGAAAGAAAGAAAAAAGAAAGGAGAAAGAAAAGAAGAAAGACACCTAAGTCAGTATCTTGATAAATTCCTTCTGTTTGTTTTTTTTTTTCCTGGTGAATATTTTATTACTTCAGAATTGTTTGGCTTGAGAAGACTGGAAAAAGCACAAACCTGAATCTGAGCTCCTTTCTAGATTAAGGCCATTGCATGTTCAGCAAAGATGGGAAGAAAAAGCTGTCATGTTGGACATGCAGCACTTGAAAGAGAGAGGGATGGTCACAACAGTGCCTCTGGCCTAGATCCATGTAAAATCAAGTTCTCTGTTAACACCAGTTGTTACCCTAAAAAAGTAATGCAATTTCATCCATTATTTCCAGAATTCTCTCTTTAATTTAAAACTTGAGGAGGACGATTTAAGAGCAGAAGCTAACTTTATTTGATCTTTTGGGAGAAAGCTCTCTTTCTTCATAATCTGCAAAAAAAGCCCGTGGAAAGCTATAGAAATCAGACCTGGCAAAACTCCCTCCAGACTTCTTTTTTTTTTCTTCTGTCCTACAAGGGAAGTCTGTCCCTCCCCTGGTTTGTTCACTGTCCCATCAAAGAGCAATAGATGTCATAAAAACATTGTGAGGAAAAGTATCAAGTCACAACTGTTCAGCTCCTGATTTTTTTCATTTACAGCAACATGAGCTAGAAAATAGAAGGTGACTCTATAGTGACAATTATTGAGAAAGGCTGGAGGCTTCAGAAAGCCAAATTAAAAAGGACTTCATTTTCATATTATAAAATGTCAACATTCAGTGCATAAGCACTAAAAGTGTGTAGTTTTGTCTCATTCGAACAGTAAGTCAATGGGCTTATACGCAAATTACAGCCATATACAAGCTTGCAGAACCAAGGGCCTCTTTAAGAAGGGTTTAATTTGGTTCCAGACTGAAATTCCCTCTTGTGTTTGGGGTCTCTTGGCTGGCCCTCAAAATGGAGCAACTTGACCCAGAGTGGATAACTGTGAACTGTCTCATGAGACAACCACTGGATCTTCCATGTTATTCTATTCTGTTTAAGCACTGCTCAGGACCTAGGAATTTCATACATTATATGATGTTTCTAACACTTAGATGACATAACCCTCCAACAAAAAATAGTAAAACAAAATCAAGAAATAGTGGAAGAGAAAATAAGTTACAGAAAGGAATATAATCACAGAATCACATGGTTATATGGGTATTTTCAATGTCTACTCCTAAAGTAGTCACATTTAGGTCTCCTTATACCCACTAAAGAAAAATAGGAACCTGCAGACTCAGTGTATTGGGCATGTACAAGAAGATGCAATGACTCTTATTCTAGGAGTGTCTGTTTTCCTCCACTGATTAGAGGGAGAGTATAGACAATTTCATGAGATGCAGAAACCTTCATTGTTGACATCTGTATTTGGTCACAGCAATCCCTCTCAAGGTTCTTGATGTGAGTCCAGTTTGCGTTAGAGAGCCTTCCATCCCTGATTGTTACACAGGCAAATTATGCTTATCAGTATGCCGTGTGCTGTGATACACTGAAGCTCAGGTTGAGCCACTTCCATTGTTAAGTAGCTTTGCAAGGTCTCAAGTTCAGTTAAATGCACTAGTCAGAGTCATTGCACAGCTGGAATGGGCCTGATTTACCTGTCAGGACCAGCTTCACTGAATCCAGCTTAGTTACACAGAGGTGAAAGAAAAATATTGAAGACAAACAAGTCTTACTACTTGATGAAATGTTTCAGTGTTGCTAAATATGATTTAATCAGAAATACAGATCTAGAGAAGAAATGAATTAAGGCACATTCAATGAATGAAGAGGGAAGGAAAAACATCACACTGTGTTGAAAGTATTCAGTTTAAAAGGAAGTTCAAATGCTACAAACACCCTGTAAAACAAACATCTTTCTTGCACTTAAAATAAAATAGGCATATCATTAAGGACCTGAATTTAAAGTTGAGACACTAAAATCTTCATAGTTGAGACACTAAAATCTTAAATTACAAGACTCTGACCTGAATTCATCTTTATGAAAAAGCTGACATAACTGAAACTATTTGAAAGTTAAAGTGCTGAAGTGAATCTGAACCATGTTTTGATATTAGAACTAGCTCTTAGCTGTGTTGCATTAACAGCAAAAGCACAGAGCTGTTAATGCTCTGTCTTAAATTTTCAGAGCTCTACCAAGTCAGGAGTTCACAACACAATCTGAGTGATGTAAGCCTGCTAATCTCAGAACTGTGGAACATGTTCCAAAGTCATAGGAACTTGCCTGGTGACTTCTCCAAGTGTTGGGCCAGATTGTTAAACACCTTAACTTTCTGAAATTTATACAGTCAGTGGGATTGCCATAAACTTAAAAAAATTTTGCACACAAATTTCCCCATTTTATCCTGTCTCTCGATGGAGTTCATAAAGATTCCTACCCTGACCATCCTAGGTCCCTAACTTAGGTCTTGCAAGTGCTCTTTTCCATGAGTTGTACCAGAAGGTTGGATGGGCAGCTTTGGACAGAAGGTAGCCTGGGACACCTGCATCTCTCCTCAGTTTCCCCCCCAAAATAATCATGGCATCTCACCCAGGCACTTCTAGGAGCTGGATGACTACAGTTCTCAATCTCTTGAGCATCTGTCAGAAGGACTAAGACACAATACACAAGAGACAGTCACAAGAAATCAAATTCCAAGTCCATTCAATCCAACAGTTCAATCTGCAGCTGCAGTCTGGGGGGAGCACAGAATTGTCACCTGACCCCAGTCCCTGGCAAGACCCTGAAATGCCTCAGTCAGGGTGTCCCAAAGCTCATTCTTACCCGTGAGCTGATAGGGACTTCCTGGTCCAGAGGAGCTTTCTGGTGAGTTGGGGTAGCTGATGCTGTTAGGTGACTGGGAGAACATGTGGCTGGGGGATGATGGAAAAGGGGTGCATGGAGGGTGCTGGAAAGAATCTGGATAAGTGGCATTGTGAGGCATCAGTGGCTCGCTGTGCAGAGAAGTGTTTCGAAACTTGGCAAGGAGGCTGAGGTGAGGGTTAAACTCGCTGTGTCTTGGAACAAGTACAGGAGGTAGGACTGAAAACAAAAACAACAGAATAAATGGTTAAAGCTGTATTCTTGAAAATGTACCTTGTTGTAGGTTAAAAAGAGGCATATTCCATGCTGCTCAAATATTGCTGTCTGCATACGGGTCATTGAAGAGTAACAAACCTGTCCAAACCCAAGAATTAAAAGCTGAATTCTTGGACATTTTTCTCCAGATCTGCAGCCAGTTACAGCAGTTCCACATGCACAATAAGGAATCTTGACTTGAGCAAGGTACCATAAAATTCATAAAGGTACGGCATGCAGAAATTCAGGCAGTACATCTCTCCCTTTCAAAATTACCTATTCCTTCCTTATTCAAAAACTGAACACATCAGGAGTTTTCTAAGTATTATCACCAGGACGTGCCAAATTCACAGCCAAGTTTAATAACAATTGATAGTACTCTGCAATACACTGCATATTTTACTACCAACATGTTAGAGGTGGACAAAGGGAAGTACAGACCTGAAGCCAGACACCAGATCTAAAATGTTGTCAGGTACTTGAAAATGTTGCCAGACAGACAGTGGGATCTTTAAAAGGAAATGTAAATGGCAATTCAAACATTGCAGCAATATCAATTTAGCTTTTGCAATATAGTTAGAAAAGATCTAGCATAAGAAGGCATATGTCAGTGGTTGGTACTTAAGACATGAAAAATGCAGGTCAGAAAACAGAAATCCAAATTAACCCATTTAAAAATTAGTCTAGTAGAAGATACTGCCTATCCACAAACTCTCTTCACTTTCATCTCACACTGTCAGCACTGTTAACAGCATTGCCCTTTTGAGAAACCTAAAGTTAACCCAAATTACTTCGGACATATGAGAAATAAGAGTAGAATTAAGACTCAAAACACTTTGAAAATCCTGACTAGTGAAACACCTATGAAGTCCCTAGGGTGGAACAGGAGGCTTGCTGAATAATTTTGAATATGAGAGTTCAACCTGAGGCTTTAAATGTGTCTTCCATAGTCCTTGGTGGAGAGAGCAGCACCTACAGTGGGTGATTCCTGTACCCCAAGATTTCTCTATTAGTTACTAGCTCACATAGTACCTAATTATCTTTGTTAAGGCTTTCAACACAGGTAGGGGGAATGAATTCCCAGTTGGTATTGTGCAGATCTAAAAGCCACCAAAGAAGATAGGGAGGCAATTTTAGTTATTGTGAGAAGGATGAATTGTCCCAGCATCAGGCACAGTTCAGCAGGCTTGTATTGACTGACCCAGTATCCAGAGTTCCTCTGGCCTAAAACCCAGCAGCACATCATTTTCCAGTCTATCCTTACTAGTTTATGGAAACAAATAGCAACGGGCACTCTTGGTTTTAAATGTTGATGGGATTATACAGTTTGAACGTGTTTTAACATATCACTTGGGCCAAAAAGCTCTGTCTAGGTAAGGCAAATTCTTTTTAGGTAGGTGAGCTAACAACTTTTAATTACAGCAAACTCTCCTTTATCCAGCTTAATGAAGGAGTGGAATAATTGCTATTGAATAAAGCAAATAATGTATAGATAATGCAAAACATGTGCATGAGAAGACGCTGCAGGAGCTCTGCTTGGAATGCACATCAGTTGCTCAGAGAGCTGGGGCATTTACAATGCCTGGTACCAACAATGGTTTTAGAGCTTCTTGCTCGATGTAGCACCGTGCTGCAGTAGAGGTGGGGTTAAACAACATGTCTGCCCACCCACTGGAATATACTACTGGGAATTTGCTAGTCACCCATGACCTGAAGAACTGAGCCTTAAATTTATGCAAAAGATTGGACTGATGACAGGGAGTTCACTGTAGAAGTTACCTTCTCACCTGCCTGGAAACACAGGCACTGGGATACCTTTTAAGACACTCCACATACATGGTTCTCTGGCCCAAAGCATTGCTAACTACCCTCTGGCCTGGACAAGGATTTGTGCTCTGGAGACTACTTTCTTTCCTTCTGCCTCTCATACGCATGCCCCTATTTGTGGCATGAAGAGTCTGCTGCCACTTTCTTAAGCTGTTTGGTAGAGAAAGGTATTTCTGCTGCTTTACTGTTTGTTCAGCTTTAAACATCCAGGTAGGACTTACACAGGCAATACAAGTATTCACATCTGACAAGCACTGCCCGATCCCCTGTGGATCTCTTCACAGCCAGTGGAGAGGAATAAACTCTTTTACTGCTATATACTGGGACAAAACCAGTACCATCACTACGGATGTGGTTTTGGTGAGCTGTATTCCTCCCATCCCATGCTCCTGTGAACAGCCCCAGGCTGTGGGCTATTGCTGCTTCTGGAGTTTTCCTCAGCAACTCCAGGAAACTGGTATGATGCTTGTCATGACTGCAAGCTGATCAGCCAGCTCTGACTGGCAGCCTTCGAAAATGAGGAGCTGGTGATCCCTTTGCACCCAGCAGAGGTGCTGAGCAAGGGACAGCTGTGTACAGCAACACTGTGCAGTGTTGAGAGGCTGACACCTCACAGTGGGTACCACAGCTAAGAGAGCTGCTTCCTTCAGCCCTGTGAGAACTCAACTCCTTCTCTAAATGAAAGCTGAGAATCTGGATGTGTGAACAGCGCTTGCCAGGGAAAGCCTTTGATTTGCCTTGAGTGAGTCAGCAGGAAGAATTTTCAAGCCTTGAACTCCTTCCTGGCTCTGACCATGGCACTCTTAATTTCTGCTCTGCTGAACAGTTTTTGCCACCTCACTCACTCTTTCCATTGACTGTTCTGTGACTGCCTAGAGGGCTAAAGCCTCTGTGGTGGGGAGGCATTCAGAGATTTTCTTGTTTGTGGCTAAGAGTACCCACCAGGGCCTCATTCTCCTTGTTGTTTTGGTAACATGTCACTATCCAGGAGTCAACCACTCTGAAGCAAGTGTGACCAGAGGCATATAACTGAGTAACTGAGTGTGTTGGGACCTGTCTGTCCTCATAAATTATCAGCATTTTCTCCACTCATTGGGGTCCTTTTCTTCTACCTGCTATTGTCCACCAAGAGGCAGAGGTGGATCCTTCCTTCTATGCATGCTGAAGTGTTGATGATCTTTGTTCAACTGAAGACAAATATGGTCATGTCCTAAGTCCTGCCACTGCTTTTCATGCCTTTCTCCCATTCCCTTTAGCTTCAACAGTTGTTGCTGGGAGCCTGGCTGTGCCCAGAGCCTGTGACTTCAGATGCTAGTAAGCAAACTTATCATTTTTATTTCAGGTACAACATCCACACTGTCATTTCTCACACATTAATCCATCTCTGCATAGTTTACTACTTTTGGAGACCACTGTCCAGTGAGATCCATCTATTCCCTGTGCCCATGATTACTCCCAAATACATGGCCAACAGTGAGGCTATCAGGTGGTCTTCCACCTGGGACGCTATCACATCTTAGTCCCACTCAGGCTTCATGAAAGCAGTCAGTTACTCTAAATCAAAAATTCTCCTGTCTACAGCAATGGTGCACCCTCAAATTTGCCATACTTACATATGAATGATCTCATATAAAAACAATAGGGAACATGTTTAGGCAGCTTCTGCTGACAACAAACCAGACTTCTGAGAAGCTCTTCAAAGGCAACAATGTAGGGGGAAGCAGAGCATAACCAACACACCTACCTCCTTCAGATTAGGTGGACTAACTCCTCTCTGCAGTGGGATGTTGCACATGTAGAGGAAATATTTTCTGCTTTTTTTCTAAGTGGCACCTGATATTCAGCAGACCTGAGAAGAAATCTGCCAGGAATACCTGTAGCAGCAATAAAAGCCATGATCTGCAGTATCAGTAGCAGAGCCTAAAATGGGACTGGGCAGTCTGAGGACACAGCAGAGGTAATGAAATCCCTGAACCTCTGACCAGATTTCAGAGCTGTACTCTAGTAACAGAGGTCTAGGGATTTGCCAGGCTGTCAAAAAAAGGGTGAGGCCCTCCCGTCTTTGACACAACTCATTTGTTCTGGATTAAAGTTAATGGATCTGGTCATACAGTGGTTGACTCAGCAAGAAAGACTGCAGTGATGAAAAATGATCCCTGAAAGGATGAAATAATGTATGAAAATAATACTAGTATGTGAATTATAAAAAATACAATGTTGAATTATTCAATGGGTGGATTTTTAGCTCCAGAGGTTGAGACTCAGAGAATCTCATATTAGCCTAAGATCACCAACAGCAAGATGCAGATTTCCTGCAGTTAAAAGAGGACTGTTGTTTAAACAGACCAGCACCTAAATCAGCCTTTTCTGTGGTGATCTCACTGCTACCACTTTCTCATGAAGCTCATTTGTTCTCTTGCCTTGCCAACACCTCCTTGCAGCACTGCTTTCTAACTGGAGCTGCATTGCACCACATGCAGTGGTGCAGTTCTCTCTCCTGCTGCCCCAGAACACCTGAGTGGGCTGCACTCTTTGCTACAGTATATAAATATATACTATAGCTGTGAGCTTCAGCTTCTGAGTTGTCTCTGTAAGCAGAGTTGTAGGGGTGAATACAACAGCCTGAGAACAATTCCTGGGTCCTGTAGAGAACTGGAACAGCACAGCTTGTGTCCTCACAGCTGTACTCACTTTCACCTCCAAAACAAGGTGGCAAGTCCAAAGTGCCCAAAGTCCCTCCTGTGGGCTACCCCTGCGCTCTGAGAGCTGCTAGTCCACACAAGTCCACATGGCTCAAAGTTGTTTGTGGGATCATGTTACCAATTCAGCAGTACCCAGACCTGCACCTTGTCCCCTTCTGCTTTACTAGCAGAGACACTGCCAGTCTGCCACACAGACAAGCAACAGAGACATGTTCACAGCTCAAAGCTTCTGAGTTTCAGGATCAGAACAATAAGCTTTGGCAGCCATTTAGCAGCTGCTGGACTATTCCATTAGCAGTGTTTTTTAGCTGGCACTGAACAGATGAGAAAACCAGGGTTGAAATCAGCACCCTTCAGTGCTGTCAGCTACTGCACTGAGGAGACTCCATTAACTGCACCAAAGTTACACCAGAAGAAATGAGAAGACACTAAAGACTGCAGCCTGCAAATAAAGAAATGCAATTAAAAAAAAGGGGGATATTTTATGAGCATCTTTTCTTAAATCATTGAAGAGTTTACTTTAGCAAGGCGTGAGATCAGCTCTTTCCACTGAAAACTGTTGACAACAAGCACCACTCAGTGTAGCTGTAAAATATAAAAGTTTTGACAATGTTTACAGCAGATCAGATACAACTTCACAGTGACAGCTTTGCTGCACTGGAAGGATTACCAGAAGAGGAAGCAGCCCCTGGTGTTTAACAAATGTTAACAAATGTCTTTCCCTTATTTCATCTGTATGAAAAGAAACATCCCACAGCTCACTTATCTGATCCTAATGTCACCTCAGAGTAAAGTTCATGCCAGACAAGGTGTAATCTCAGAATAAAAAGTATACACTTACCAACTGTATCCATTAGTAAATTAAATTACCATGATTTTTGGCAGCAAGGGACAGCTAGGGTAGACATTAGAAATCATTTTGAACTGTAAGGATAGCAAAGCAATAGATTCACTTGCCTGGGGAGGTTGTAGAGCCTTTATCACACGGGATTTTTAGAGCTCATTAGGAAAAGATCTGTCAGGAATGTACTTGGTAATTTGGTTTGGTTTGGAAGTCTGGGCAGAGGAAAACAGGATGACTGCTCAAGACCTTTGCCAGCCCTGATTATTAAGATCCCAATAAAAGTCAACACTGAACACTACAATTTTTAAACAGCTGTTTCATTGACATAAAACCCTATTAAATGACCTTTCAGTGAGGTCATAAGTTTTTAGTGCTGTCCAAAGAGGATTATCAGTGGAAAATTTCAAAGTTTTATGGGAACCTGGTGGATTTATTTCACATAAACTCTCCATTTAGGTAAGTAAATCCCACTTAAGGCAGGCCACCAGGTATTTTAGGGAGAATCAACTGACCTGGTTTCGTACTCACTGAAAAATATGCCATCTTACTACAGCTCTTATCTTTAAAGAGAGAGCTAGTGTTTCCTGCGGGTTAATGAGTCAACTGTTGGTTTTCAATGGGACATAAATCTCATCACAGTGGTGAGGCCAGGCTGGTGCCCAGACTTCATGCAAATGGCCAGCAGTTCAGACGGGGAGGATTCAGCACCCATGTGCATGGAGAGGAAGCAGCTTTCAGCACCTTGGACAAGATCCGGGTGTCCTCAGGGGTCCAATGGGATGCAGACCCCAATGGGAGAGGGGCTTCTTACTCCCTCCCTAATCCTGGCTGCCACAGCTCTGACAGCACCAGCCAGGGTAAGAACCAAGACCCTTCCATCAGATGGAGCCTGCCTTTTCCTATTTCAGAGCACAGCTGTAAGATGCACCAAGACCAGACCTGCCAGAGCAAGAGCTACCACAGAGATGCGAATCATTTGCAGATGACATAATTACCTGGGGTTTCCACCCGTCGGTAATGGTAGGGGTTGATGCACACTTCCTTCTGTTTCGAGCCAAAAGGGAACTCACAACATTCCAGTGGTTTCAGCTCATGGTGAGACTGTAAATCAGGCCAGCGCCACACTCTGCAGTATATGACGTGGGGAAGCCCCTTGCGGTGAGACACCTGCAGCCGCCCGTCCAGGGAACGTGGGATCGTGACGCATTTACTGGGCTGACCCGGGCAGCTCAGAGCCCTCTCCAGTTCTTCCATGGCTCCTTTCTTCTTCTTTAACTTCTTCACCAAGGAATCAACAGCTTTTTCTGCCCACTTTTCCTCTTCATCTCCTTGTTTCCAGCCCAGCAGCCTTTTCACTGCAGGGCTGGTGAAGGAGAACAAGGAACTGATAGGGGTGCTGGAGTGCATAAGAAGCAGAGATTACACACGAGTGTCAACGGAAGCACAAACTGCTCTCCTGCCTTGCAAGGCCTGCACGGAGTTTCCACAGTATTGTGATGGGCACTTCCTTCACGGAAAGGTTCTTTCACACGTACGTTTTTGTAGTCTTGGGCACTGGTTACAAGTAGTCCGGCAGGGTGGGTCTCAGAAATTTCCAAACATCAAGAAACTGCTGATGAAGCCTGGAATAGCAACACAATACATGGTTAGGCTTCACACACTATTTCCATTGTTCCTTCAATAAAATATTTTGAAAGAGAAATTATTCAAAATGTGTAGTTAATTTTCAGTGGTTTTCTGTTTGGTTTTTGATGTTTATTTTGGGCCCAAGCCTCTCCTCCCCACTATCCACCCCTCTCATTTTAGAGTTGGACCATGGAAATTGTTAAGTATCCCGTCACTTCAACTTGTGTTCAGAGTTTAATTTGCAAAGGCAAATGATTACAGGACTAAGATTATTTTTAGTACATAAGAAAATTTATCCTCTTTTTTATACACTAGTAGCTGTAGGTTCAGCTCAATCATCTTCTATGAAAATAAATCTGTAATATCAAATTTTATGGAAGCAATGAGTAGAATACTGTTCTGATCTCAATTCCGTCTCTGCCACTCCAATCTCACTGTACTGTCAAGAGTTGTAAAATATTAACTGCAAAAATAATTTAAACTATTCCTAGATCTTACTTAAGGCTTTTGAAAGATTTACTATTATTCTCTAAACTTATTTATATTTTCCTACATGGAAGAGAAAAACCTTTTTTGCCTACACAGTCTGTTTCTCTCTCTTCAACAGTTCACAGCTTTCTGGATCCAAATCACAGACTTTTGGACACAGTTTGTGCTGGATGGATCCTGAGTTATTTTTGCTAGGAGTTGCTACGTGTGACAAAGTCCAACAGAAAGACTTTAGTTCTTGAGGGCTTTTCGTTTTTGGTTTGTTTTTTTTTTCTTCATATAGCTGGAGCCAGTCTAATTTTAGCTGAAAATTACATATTTCCACTGACTGGAACTCTGAGGAAAAATGTCCTTGTACGTCAAGCTATTTACTGCTTTAAATATATTTCATGGACCCCCTGTGCATAGCAAGTCCAAAGGTCTGAACTACACAGAGGGCACTTAAAACAGGAGATGGGGGCAGCTTCCGAAGGGATGCCTCTAGCAAAGCAGCTCTATGACTGCCCTAGCCCACCTTTGTGGACCTTTTTGCCCCCACCAACAAAGGCCTGCTCACAGTCCTCAGCACCACTCAGAGGCAGCCACTGAGGAGACAGATGTTGCCCAGCACAAGGAGTGGCAGAGCTCCACAAACCATATTTTTTGTGCAATTTCCTTAAATGTACAGATCTTGTAAGAGTTCAAAGGGCACCTGGGGACACTGTTTGCAGGCACAGGTACAACACAGTGAGACAGGAGGCCAATCCCAAAGACTGGTTCCTTGTCATCCTCGGATACCCTCCGTGCCAGGCAGCTCTGGAGCATGCTGAAGTGTGAGCACACATGGCCCAGGGCAGCACAGCCTCCTGGACAGGCTGTGATGTTTACTGAGGACCAAGGACTGCCTCAAGCTGTTTTCCTCCCAGCTCTTCTGTTTTGCTCTCATGCCCATCCCTATGCCCCACTACATTACCCCTTTAGATGCCCATCACCCTGAGAAATGCAGATACATGGAAACATAACAAACTTTTTCCCTTCCTCCACAACAGCAGCAATGGTGCAGGAAGGAGCTCAAAGTCCCAAAAACTTTCCACTGCACTAGGAGGATGGAAGCACTGGGCCCCACAGAGGAGAAATCATGAAAGCAACACTTTAGTAGCAGCAGCTGCTCTTCCCCAAGACTTTCATATGACAAGCACCATGAAAATATGCACAGAGGAACTACAAAACTGGAAGGCAGAACAGGCACACCTTGCTTCAGGCCCCCACCAGAGCACTGAGCTCTGGCTTATGCAATTTCCGCAGTATCACCCTATGTGTGTGTCCATTTGTCCTCAACTGTCAAGAGAGGCTCTTGGCAGAGCATGGCAGAAACTCCCTCACTTGTGCCCTTCATCAGTCAAAGACTGATTCCACGGAACTGTGCAAACCTGTCCCACCATACAAAAAGAAACTTCAGATTCCAGACTTTTTCCCCTGCTCTGAATTAGTAAATGTCCAGTGACCTGGGGTATTTAACTGTATAGTTACTACTGCCTCTAGACAAAACCAAAGCCTATTCCAAACGCTTAGAGGATGAACATGAGAATGAAGTAAAATCAAAGTGAGGTTTTACAAACAGATTGAGTGATACCCTCAATCTGTTTGTAAAACATAATGTGGATGAAGTTTAGGCAGGCAAGCTCCAGCCTTTGCAGGAGCAATCTCAGCCTACAGAGCCCAGCACCAGCCCTATCCAGAAATCCTGTGCAGTGGAGGTGTCTGTCCCTTGCTGCCCTGGTGAGAACCTGTGGAAGATCCACCATCACACTGCTGTCGTTGCCTGGTGGCACCAAGACCCATCCTCACATGAGAAAATAAAACAATGCTGAGATCACTGTGGATAAACCCTGAATGCAGCAACAGGAAGCAAGGAAAGCCTGGGATGAAAGCCCTCTGGACCAGTAGCAGTGTAGAAGTCTGTGCTCTATGCTGAGAGGGAAAATGGCTCACACTTCTTATCTGAGGGGGTCTCCTGGGCACTGGCATGTGTAAACAACTGCTCCTGATAAGTTAATGCAACATTACAACCATCAGATGTGAAAACATACATGTTCACATAAAAGTATTGTCCCGAGATTTTCTTTTCCATTTTGACCAAGGTTTTAAATAAACACATTAATCTTGTTCAGTCAAATTAAATAACTCAACAGTGACATCAGTATGAGTCTGAGAACTATTGTTGCTAGTGGGAGAGTGGCCAAGACTATGTGTATTAAAGCAAAAGCTGTGCTTTGTGGACCATGTGATGTAGTCTCAGATAAGTATATTGCACAATTTCCTACCGCGCTCCCCAGGTTTCTTCTAAAATCTTTTTTCCCCAAAATTCAGCTGACATATGAAATATAATTGATATTAAATAAACTAAACAGCTTTCAAATAATATTATCAGAATATCCTAATTTAATGTTATTAAATTACATAATACTGCACACTATTCAGCAGACTAAGCCCTGTGTTCCTACATTTAGATTCTCCATTGAGAAATAGCGAGGCAGCCACTCTGCTCCAGGGCTGCATTGATAGAGATGTCAATTCACTATTTAATTTTAACAGTCTTTCAGGACAGCAGTTGCTTAAGCTGTGTGCCTTTGGTAACAGGCAACTTGCCTACCCAACTGGAATGTTTCAAACCCACACTTGATATATGTTCTGTGCTGATGATCCATTGTGTTGCCTGATGCTCAACGCAGTTTAGAGTGGCAGTGGGGAGGGAAGTGTTACAATTTTGATCCATATTCCCAGCACATGTCCATCATATGATGATGGAAGTTCTGGTCTGGTCAGCCATATCTCCTTCAGTGACAATATGATGTGCTATCATGAGGACGAGTCAGGCATCACACAGGATACATTCCTAACATGATTCCCTCCTCTGGGACTATGAGGAAGGCTTTGTCTATCTGTCAGCTAAGTGACTGGTCAACACTAAGCATGGTCAGTTTTCCATGCTGTAAATTTTTATTCCATCACTGAGTTTAGCCTAAGATCTGAAGCTTGATTTAGGGAAGAGGTAAAAGATGTATGGAACATGAGCATGGACCCACCCTTTTGTTTCTGTGGCCTGCAGGAGAAGGTGGGACTGGAAACATGTCAGCCCAGTTCACTGGCTCCATTCTCCCTAAACACAGGGTGTCTGCTATTGCTGTGGCATACTAGCAGTGGGAAACATCTCTGGGCACAGGAACTTCATTACCTGTAGCATGTTATTACCACAGCATCTGGAAGGGCCTTGGTCTGTCCCAGCAGCAATCCCCCAAACCACTCTTGTGTGTAGTTCAAGAGTTAGGAGGGAACAGGGAACTTTTTATTATTACTAATAACAAGTCAGCATAGAGCCACCATGTTTTGGAGGGTGAGACAACCATTGTCCAAAACCATTGTCCAAATTTTTGACACCCATATCTGACCTACTCATCCTCAAGTCCCTAAATAGTTATTTGAGAAAAATATGTGTGTACATGTCATGGACCATTCCATCAAAAGGTAAATATCTAGGGGAAAAAAAAGCAAAATCAGGCACTGCATACAGCTAATGCTGTGTGAGGAATGACTGTAAGGCTAAGAACCAGCAAAATGGACATAAAGTCGAAGGGACTAGGATATTTTCTCCTCCTCCTATGCCCATTTTTCACCTTCCAGTGTAGAAATAGCCTGTAGGTCCTCAGGACAGCAGGAGAAATGTGTTGCTCCAGGAGCTTCACTTCAGTAACTTCTACTGTGGTACCAAAGAGCCTGACATGCCAGGAGAAGAGGAAAGCCCACCATAATTGTAGGCTTACAATTTCCTAACTGGAGCCAAGTCCTGATGACATCAATAAGAGGGGTTAGAGAGCTCATGGAAATTAAATGTGCCCTCCTCTGTGTCTTGTGCCAACATGCTGACATTTCCACTATGGAAAGATTTTGTGAAGTTTAGATTTTAACTAATGTAAAAAGGATCCATTGTGTCAGGGAAGACTCACATCACACCTCAGCAGAATGCCCATGTAATCCAACATGCTGATGAAGTTTCCTCTAATTCAGTTGTCATAGAGTCACAGAATCATAGAATATCCTGAGTTGAAAGGGACCCACTAGGGTCATCAAAACCCTGGCCCTGCACAGGCCATCCCAAAAGTCACACCATGTGCCTCAGAGCATTGTCCAAACACTTCCTGAACTCTGTCAGGCTTGGTGCTGTGACCACTGCCCTGGGGAGCCTGTTCCAATGCCCAACCACCCTCTTGGGTGAAGAAACTTTTCCTGATATCCAACCTAAACCTCCCCTGACACAGCTTCATACCATTCCCTCAGTCTGGGGAAATTTCATTCCCATAGGCACAGCAGGGAAATTCTACCAGTCCTTGTTAAATTTCACTCTAAGCTTTCTGCAGAAGTCAAAAAGGAAAACCTTCATGGATGTCTAACAAAAACAAACTTAAGACACCACTGTGTAAAAGCAAAGCATCCAACCTCCCTCAAAAGCATGTATGTAAGCACAGGTGTGGGCAGATGTGTTTGTGCTTCTGGTCTTGGCATAAAGCTTCAAGGTGCTGCCTCCACTCCAGCACTTGCCTGGGCAAACTGTATGGTGGGAGGCATGGCTATGTGTCTCGAGAATGCCTGACATCATCAGTCTCAGTGTCACTACAACAGCTAAGTAAGGCCACAGAAGGAGATTTCTCAGAGGGTCGTCTAGACATAAGCTGTGCAGTTCTTGGAGATGCACGCAGCAGTGAGACAATTATAGCTGGAAGTCTGACACTCGGAGACTAAATCACAACAGAACTGGAAGGGAGAAAATTGTTTCAGTTGGTCAATGTGAAGAGAAATGCAGTGAACATGCTCTTAGTTATTTTTACCTAGCACTGATTCAGCTACTTCTACCTACTATGAAAGAGAGAAGCATGTGAGTTTTCTTAAATTAACTGATTCTTGGTATGTTTTCAAATATGCCCAGCTGGCAGCAGCCTGCACACACCCAGGGCTGGCAAAGAACCTCCTGAGTCAAATCATCACTGCCACTCATTATGAGGATCTTCTACACATCAGCAGGGAAAAGGGTCTACAAACAAACAAACAAACAAACAAACAAACAAACAAACAAACAAACAAACAAACAAACGTGTGTACAAATATGTGGGTCTCAAATGAGTGGTGAACCTCACCAACCTTGCCTTGGGCCTCATGCATCAACCCTTTCTGGGTTTTTTGCCCACACAGCAACTTGGAGCTGGGCAGCAGAGGTTTCACATGTACACACATTCCAGGAGAGCAGAGGGAAAGCACACATCTGAGCAGCACAGTCCAGTAATCAGCTCATGGCTCAGCAATAGTGGCCATGTGTTATTTTTTAAGCAAGTAAATCACTTGTTCCACTCATGGCACCCTCAACATAAAGTGGGATCCCCCAAGGCTTCTTGCTGTCCTTGGGACCCACCAGTCAAGGCCTCTGTTATGAATCTATCTGAAACCACTGTCTTTCACACACAAGAAAATACAGTGGATGAAGTATTCTTTACAATGTTGCCAACTTCTTCCACAACCATAAAACCTAACACCTATGGTTTTAATTTAATAGGATGTAAAGAAGGTTTTTGTTTTTAAATTAAGAAATTAAATTTCTTCCCAGTTTGACCCCGGACTGCTCCAACTGAAAACAGATGCAATGATAGGAAGTACAGTGTTTGAAGCTCAAATTTATCCATGTTTCGCACAGCCCTGGAAACATCTTGTTGGTTATTCGTATAAGCTTAAATGAATAATGCAAACTTCAGAAACTCATTTTCTTGAGTCTTTTTCAAGTTTGTTCAGAAAACCCTTCTACAGTGAACTTTATGTGTAGGCATCAATATCACAAAGTGAATCTCACAGCACCTCATGCTTCTCCAGCCATTTGTTCACCCCGTGGAGCCTTCACCTGAACTCACTGCCTCCCAAATAAAGTAAGAACAAAATTTGATGCTAGTTACTAAAAATTTGTGACATCCACATTATTTTTCTGAGCTCTTGTAACCAGTCAAGTATTACCACATCTAGGCAGCATCTTTTAGCTTCTCTTGACAGGAATACCACATTCTCACTTGATAGAAAGAAGGAAAGATTCAAGTAATATAAGTTGCACACCTGAACACAGTTATGTGTGCTTCCACAGGCCAAACACTTCCAGGAGAGTTTCAGAAGCATAAATTCTGTTGCAAAAGAAAATTAAGTACCCAGGTCACGTTTGGTATGCTCATGATGCCTTGATTAGGAAGGTATGTACCAATTCCTGCTGTGGGATGGCTTTGGATGAGCACATTGGCAGATGCTTCACACAAAGCTTCGTTAGTGTGACATAAGATGGGGAGAACAGAGGTGCATGGGCATGGTAACAGTACCCCCATGTGCAAAGGCTGTTGCAGACAGGATAGGAGCAATCTGTCTTTCATGTCCACTTGGAAAATCAGGGAGAGCATACGAGTAGGATGGATACATGTTGGGATAGTTGCTGCTGGAAGTCTCTGAGTGCATTTTATAGAGCTTGCTTCAAGAATAACTGTGCTGGCCTTGGGGAGGAAGAAAGGACTGGAAAACCCCTTGAGATAAGCCCTTATGACCCTACGTCCCCTACTACAACCAAGCAAAAGGTACCCTCTCTTCAGGTGCACCACTGGGCTAACATGGCTACACTGGCTTTGACCCCTGGGCTACTTGCATCCAGCTGCTGAGGATGGCAACCCAAACCAGAAGGCTGGATGTTCCCACCAATTTTTGCCAATTTGTTCCCACAATATCTGAAGGCACCCCACAAAATTAACACAACCAAAGTCTATGTAAAAATATTAAACTGGACCAATTTATCACTATGATCTCGCTCCGACTGCACTTCCTTCCTCAGTATTAATTTTTAAAGGAAACCAGTGACTGTGATGTTTATAAGGAGTGAACTGCACAGTGTTCCCTGTCTGGGCCACACCAAAGTTTCTAAGATGCAATCCCACAGGGACACATCCTCTTCTCTGCCTCACACCCTGCTCCCTGCAGGCAGAAAGAAGGCCCATTTGCCCAGTCCCTGCCTTACCCCTTCCTGAGGCTGCCTTGCTCAGACTCGGAGGAGGACCCTCATCTCTGAGGAGGAGCCCCTCTCCCAGCTGCTTTCGTCCAGCAGAGCTGAAGGCTAAGGAGCATTCATGCCATGGAGGAGCTCTGAAGATGCATCTGTGGGAGAAGGCAGGAGGCACTGGGATGATGAGGAGGTGCATCAACCTGCGCTAGGAAGCCAAAATGTCTTCTCATGGCTCCAGCTATCACCATTACATAGTCAGTTGGTCCTGCATTCCTCACATACCCACCATTCCCAGAGAAACTGTAGCAAAGCCCATTGGTGTTTCTAAAAATGGAACAGTTAGAAATAAGCAAAAAATAGAATTCCTGCTTTTAAAATAAAAGCTGATTCGTCTCTAATACAAAGCATGCATCCAAGTGCCTGCAGAACAAACACTTCACAAAGGAAGAAGGGGACTTGAAAAGAATTTCAGCTTCAATGCTGGTCTAAAGTTTATGGCCACACTAATCAGACCCTGTAATCCTTGTTATCAATTACTGCCATTCTTGGAGTCAGTCCCAAATACTCATTTTAGGGAAAGGATTTGCTTAGATTTAGATGTTAAGAATGTTGTGAATAAGGATACATCTAAAGAACAATTACTTCACGAAGGATGTGACACTCTAGTCTGTTGGGAACCTATTCTGGAAGTTTAGTCCCTTAAGTTATTAGAAGAGAATACACTTTTGGAGACTTGGTAATGCCTTTACAGTGCACACAGGAAAAAAGGATAAAGCAAATGTTCTCCTCATATTGTATGGTAGCACATCCCACCTCAGGGAGGTCTGTCTGAAGCATTACTCAGTTCTGCTGTTAACACAGCAGACATCTTTTGCAGATGATTTAGCATCTCACAGCTTGCAAAGTGAAATACAGATCAATCGATCTTATGGATCATAGATAAAACACTCAAAAGGAAGAATTTCCAGAAATCCTTCCCCTCTGACTGGCGGCAGGCCTGGGGAGGAAGCAACAGTGCTGCTGGCCACCACTCCTTCTCTCCAGGTGAGACAGCCTGGCCAAATGCATAGTGGGGATAGATTTCACACACAAAACACTTTCTGTATACATCACACTAGCAGTTGTCCACAGAATCGAATTAGCATTTCATTGTGTTCAAACCATATCACATTCAAATCTGTTTTTCCTAAAAGGCTTCCATTGTGCATCACTGTGGGAAATTGCTAATGCAATAAGATTGACATATAGGTTCTCCTGCATGAACATCCGCAGTAATCTGTGCTAATTGAGCTTGTGAAACCCTGCAGGGGGGAGGAAGGGTGGAGCATCCACAGGGCCTACATCTTGGAGAACTGCAGCAAATAACTATGTGGAGAAGAGGTAAGCACTAGTATTAGTATGTTTTATCCATGTAAAGATCTGATTCAGTGGCAGGGATTGCCTTGGTCAAGGGAACGGGACATTTTCTATGAAAAATAGCTGGATATGCTTGGACTGTCTGTGGAAGTTATTTCCCAACAACAGGGCTAAGAACAAAAGGAGCGAGAACTTGCCTATCTAGTTCCGTCCTGTGGGCGAAAGATGGAGATGGCTGGCCATTTCCAGTGACTTCAACTGAAGATGTAGGTGCTCAGATTCTCTGTAAACCAGAACACCTGCTTATGAGATTAAACAGGCTTCATATGCCTACATTTGAGCCTGGGAGTGAAAACAAAGGCTGGATTCTCTTTAGCATGTAAGATGACATGTCATGTTAACTATCAGCTTCAGAAAACTCTGTGCAGAAGGCATAAATCAGGCCCTGAGTCTTTAAAAGAAATATTTCACTCTTCTTCAAATCCATCACAGGATTCCAAGGAATACCCCATCTCCTCATGGCTGTTTCCGCCCTTCCTCTCCCCTCCTAACACTCAGCTCTGGCCCATGCAGCCCCTACAGCCCAAGGCTCCCAAGGATCCCACCACCAAGAAGCTTGAGGTGGCTCTGTAGGACCATGCAGCAGGACAGGCATGGGGGCCACAGGCTGCAGCCTTCCATGGGAATGGATTTTGGTTTCTCTACTCTAGATGTCTCTGTGAAGGCCTCATGCCCTGTGTGAAGTAATTCAAGATCTGTTGATGAGAGAGAGATAAATCAGCTACCTCATACACGCTGCAGGGTGAGAAACTGCACGTTGGCAGCTGGGCCAGAGCAATTTGACAGAGACAAGTAGGTTTGGATAGGCAAGACCAGCAAGTAACCATGAGAGAGTTTTGAAAAGCCACATAAGCTGCTTGTGCCTCCGGTCCGTTTTGTGCCTACTGGGCAGCGTGTGGGATCTCTTCCTGCCACAGGGGAACCAGCTTTCCCTCAGGTGCCTTGATTTCTGCATCTGTCCCACAGGTACCCTGACAGGGATGGCTTTGTAAAGCATAATCAGCTCTTCTGATACGGAATGCTGCAAAGGAATGCTTAAAAGAAAAAAAAAAGATTGGGTTTTTGGTTTGGGGTGGTGTTTTTTTGGCTTTTCTTTTTTTATTTATTTTATTTTATTTTATTTTTATTAAGGGAAGGCACAGCAAGAAAACACACACAAAAAAAAGTAAGTATTGTTGAAATGTATTGACCTCAGCTGCAGGGCTATTCACATTATAAAGGATTCTTCATTAGGTGACGTTTTGTTGCTTGCAGACAAGGCCTTCTGGAAGGGGCACCTCAACAGCCAGCTCCTGCCTGCTGTTCTGCACAGCACGGCTGCGTGACCCAGCACACCACCAGGCCGAGCAAACACAGAACCACTGTTATCAACAAGTGGCCAATCTGGCTCCCATTGTAGCCAGGTAACGAGGGTGAAAGGAAGCCTGAAGCAGAACAAACTCTAATGACCCACGGGTCTGTTAATTTTCTTTTCTCCTCATTTCTCTCTTTTAATGGACAGTGAGTTTGAGGCCAACAGCTGTGGGGAACTCGGGATGTGGGGAATATTTTCAAAACCTATACAAAGGCCAGGGATATAGAGAAACTCCAGAATGGGAGATGCTTCAGAAAGAAAAGCAAAAGACACAGGATTCTGGCAGGCGTCATGGTGACTGGGAGCAGAACATAGGTGAGAGAAGAGAGCTTGTTGGGAAATGGGAGGTTGCAGTATCAAGCTGGAAGGTTGCCACAGTGTGGACTAATGCTTTGGCAGCTGCAAACAAAAGGAAGGAGGAATGTAAGAAGTAACACAAAGAAAAACTGTCAAGAGATATCTGGAAGTATCACCACCTGTGAGGAAACAGAAGAGGCAAAGATGATGCTAAGTTTGGCAGAGGGAGGATGGTGATGCTACTGACAAGGAAAAAAGAGTGGGAAAGAAACAAGTTCTGGATAGAAAGATGTGGGAAAGATAAGGCTTTGCTTCTCCCAATCAGAAACACACTTCAATCTTAACGCTGTCTCAGAAAAACAGAGATCAATTATCAGATTTTCTTTGTCTGTTTTTTTCTTGGTTTTTTAAGTAGGGGTGGTTGCATAAATTGGGAAGTCTCCTTCACTCCATGTCCACCTCCACCAGGTCCTTGCTGTGCCCTTGACCAGAGGAACTGAACCTCAAAGAGAACTGCTCAACCTTACAACTGTCTAAGGTGCAGAAACCTGCAAATGGTGCTGTAGAACAATCTGCCTGATGTTTCACCGGCTTTAATTAAAATGCAAACATATATTAGTCAGGATCTCTGTCTGGGCTCCGATCCTGTAATCTATTAAATCCACTCATCTGCGAAAGCACAGCCAGATTTTTAGCTACTATAATAAATACACAGAGCCCAAGTCTCTATAAGTCACCTTTCCACCTGTAAAATTCCCACAGTATTAACCATTCAAGCACTGCAGACAAAATACAAGATAGGAAATAATTTGGGATATTTTTGAAAAATTAATTTTGTTGCACTGTATTCAAAGTCTACTGCTTCCTTACAACTGTTCTCAAAGACAGTAATAGGACTGCAATGATGATCTCAAATTGTTGTTGTTATTACTATCCCTTGCTGTTCGTGTGCAGTAACACTAATGATTCTTTATACCTGCCTATATCAGGAAACCAGGCAGTTCAACAGAACAACCTTTACTATGTATATTTTTGCTGTGTTGTTTCCAGTTAAAATATTTATGATGCTTTGTTTGGGGTTTTTTTTCTTCCCCAACCCTGTAATTATTATTTATAAAGGGTATGCATATATTATATATATATATATATATATATACATATATATATATATACATAAATATATAATATAATATTATATATATATAATATTATATTATATATATTGCACAGGAAATGGAATCTCTCTCTGCTATCACTGTATTTTTTTCAGCAGACAAATTATAGAGAATATATATATATTTCTGTCTCCCCTTATTCTTTTAGGTTTCTTTGAAACAGAGTGCCTAGTACTGCTGATGCTGGAATTACTGTTAGACAGTATCAGCACTGGTGATAAACTCTAGCCAGTGTTTTGGTTAGAGGTCACTTGTAATTAGTAGTCATTGTCCTTTGAATTTAACAATGGAAAAATAAAACTTTATAGCGACAGATTAGCCTGGCCATCAAAATTACAGCACTTTAGCACTCAGGAGAGAGGATTGCATGACACACTATCTCCCCATCTGATAACAGTAGATAACTAAGAATTCAAATGCGAGATGCAGAAAGCCTGTAAAAGAATAAAAGGAGAGAAAGGAGGATTAACTGCCCAGATGTTATGTGATACATTATATTGACACTTCTACACTCCTCTTTCAGTGAGCTGGGCCTCGTCTTGTGCCCACTGAAGCAAAGATGGGGCACCACTGCCAGTTTCCGTGAGAGTAGCTTTTAAATCCGAGGTGCTACTGAGTTCCTCTACATCACATCCCCACCTTCTGCAGATTCTTGGCACGACTCTTGGTGAAATACTAATTCCCAACTTCTCCACAAAGTTGTGCAGTTGACAGCTTTGTGCATATTCCTTTCAGTTGCTGCAGGTAAATAAAAGCTATCTCCAACTCGTATCAGTTTGCAAATACTGACACGGATTTGATGCATCCATCGGGAAATCTCCCAGTTTGCATATATTGGATATGATAAGGATTTGTGAGAAAATACACTTGACCCTTATTCCAGCCATTTTTGCAGAATTACTGTTCATCAGCTTATGTGCGAGTTAATAAAGTGAAGAAGAAAATGTTTCTAACTCCATCACAAAGGACAGACGGGAATGGGAACTACTGCCAAACACAGTAAATACAAGATATCCTTCTTGATTCAACTGAATTTAAATGTATTTTTGGGCATGTTTATTTTAGCTACTAAGTCAAATTAACTCAATATTTAAAAAACCAAAAAACAAACCACAAACATCCCCAGCCTCTGCTTTAAAATCTAACAGGAAGCAAAGATGAACCAGCCAGACACTGGTACTTA
>JANPWX010000134.1:2840914-2878485 GCA_024734555.1 Trochalopteron elliotii | reverse complement strand
CCCGCCCCGCGGGCCCCCGGCCGTGCCGCCCCCGCCGCGCTCACACACGCTCACACACACACACGACCACAGACACGCTCACACACGCACCATCGCTCACAGACACGCTCAGACACACACATGATCACTCACACACGCTCACACACACACACGATCACAGACAAACGCTCACACACGCTCACAGACACACATGCTCACACACACGGTCGCACACACGATCGCACATGCATGCACTCGCACTCGCACACGCTGGGAAACTTGCACCGCTCACACGCGCACATCCACACAGATACAGATACACACACACGCTCAAGCACACACGGATGCTGTCGCGCTCACGAACACACGCCCACGGTGAGTTACACACACACACACACACACTCACACCATGCACCTCCCCGCACCCGTACCCACCACACGCCGCCCCTCGCCGGACTCACCCCTCCGCACACGCCGAGTTATGCCTCTCTGGCACACGGCTCCCCGTGACAGAGCTCATCCCCAGGCACAGGCACACACGAACCACCCCCGCGGAACCCGCCCTTCATACACCCCCCGCTCCGCTCGCCCCCAGCCCCGCGAGAGCGCCGCCGCCTCGGGGGCCGCTGTTCCGCCGGCCTGGGCTGCCCGCGGAGGGGGTACCCCGATACCTGCCCTGCCCGTGGCCGTGCGGGGCTGGCGAGGCGTTTGTGTGTGGCGGCCGGGCCGCCCCGCGACAGGTCCTTCGCCCAGTGCCCCAGCAGCCGGCCCTTCCCCGGGGTCCTTCTCGCCAGACTCCGAGCCCCTGAGGATGGACAGCCAACTTCAACGGCGTCCTGCGCTGCTACGAGTGCTGCTAATCCGGCTTTTGGGCACAGGGGACAAACGCCGGCTGCGGGCAAAAACTTAGGATCAGCGTCGTCCCTCTGGGACGTCTGGACAGCACAGCTGCAGCGGGATGGGGCATCAGACTGCGCCTTCCCACGCCGGGCTGTGCGGGGGTCCCATCATTTCTCGGACTGGTCAGAGAACAGCAAACTGCAGCTGGCACTGATGAGCAGATGCATTTCGTGCCCCAGAGATTACCTATTAAACCCTCGTATTCCCTAGAAGTAAGCATCTCTAGCTATGTAGAGTATTGCATTAGCCATAATAAGGAAGGGCTGAAAGAAGGGAAGTCAAGTGGACTCAAGGACACTAGAAATAAAAACTACTCATGAAATTTGGGCTCCAGGCAGTGCTAGGAACAAGCGCTGTCTGAACCTGACCCTGGCTGCATTGAGGGGTTCCAGTTAAATTGCACTGTGCCTTTTGAGGTCAATCAATAAATATGATTAAAGATACCATCCTGCTGACATTTTCACCAAAATTTTTTACATTGTAAAACATGACAGCAAAGCTAATGTTGTTTGAGTAGACATCAAAAAGCCACAATGCAATTACAGCTCCGCAGCGCAGTTTTATCAAAGCATGTGTGCGTGAGGGCTGTGGTGCAATAGGCAGATACAATGTAATGCCCCAAAATATCTCTGTTTCCCGCTTTGGACTAAATATTCTTCAACTACCAGTGTTTTCCCCACTGCTTGTCGGGCTTCTCCTACAGGAGACTTCTCGACAGATGCGTGGCAGAAGAGATGCTGTTAATTAAAAATCACTGTAAATACTAATAAAGTACCAATCACACGTTCTAACTCGGCGTGCCTTTAGATTTTATGTCCGCAATGCTGTTTGTTTTTAACTGGAGACTGCAATCACACTGCAAATGTATACATGGACAGTTGTGAGGGGTAGATGTTGTAACTTACTGAGGCGCAACCAAATTCTGCTGAGTCTCACTGCATCCCTTTCAGGTGTTGAAACCTCTGGTTTCTCATGCCTCTGCTCACAGTTTCTGCTGCCAAAAAAGGGGTGGCAGGACAAGGTGGGTCTTTAATCCTGCCACTCTGGTGCACAGCCTGCTGTGCTATCTCCAGTCTATCTTCATTGGCAGGGTACATTAAAATACCAGTACTGTTACTGAAGTGCTCCCAGCCAGCGGGGGGTGGGGGGATAGCAGCAGAGCTGCTGCCTAGATCGAGCAGTCAGTTCTAAAACTTTACTTTGATTGAAGCATCCAGTTTAATAGGTACAAATTATTTGTGAAATTACTTAATTGCATTTCTATTTGTGTGGTGGCAGTTTTAACTGTTCCATATTGAACAGAGGTCTCTAGCTAACAGAGGTCACATGGGTTTATATATATATATTACTACAGTTTGATACATTTGATACATTATATAGCAGACAACAATTTTTTTGTATGCAGCTGTGTTTCAGATCATGTGGCATGCACACATACATGTTTTTTTACAAGAGCTGAATATATGCTGGTGTTACCTGTGATCTGCTAAACCTTTGGAACTGTGGATCTCCTCAGGAGCAGTGCTCATATGTCCCACCTGTCCTTTCCACTTTCTCCACACACACTTTCAGAGACCAAATCCCTGAGCCCAGATCTTCTTCTGCATGTCTTTCAAAGCCAGAGTCCTCTTTGTAAAGCTCTGCTCCTCCTGCCAGGGCTACTCATCACCTGTCACTCCTCTGCACCGCTTGGGCTCTGCTAATTTCATTTCTCATTTGCCATTATCTCTCTCCAGTGCCTCATTTCCCATCCTGCCCTTTGTAAAAGCTCTCCCTCAGCCTGCAAACGATGTAACTTTCCTTCTCAAATCCCCTCCTGTAAAGCAGGGACCAACATTTTTTATTCATAAAGCAAAATCTGATCAGAGTATTCTTCTTATTTTGGTCTGCATTTTGTCTTTTTATACTGGATAACTCTGTAAAGAAAATCATCAGTATAAGGTTACATAGAAAATAGTGAAGACTGGATGTAGCTGTAAAAGGGATGGAAGGGTACTAAAGCCTGTTAGCACCGATACTATGTAAAATATAGAATAACATGAATTTTCCAGTTGGAGAGAACTGCAAGTTCCTGAGAACTGTAAATATACTGACTCTGTATGTACTGCTCCAGGGCTCCAGTGAAGTACTGGCACTGTCCACCACCAAACAAGGAACAACTCTTACAACAGCAGTGTCGTGTGCTGTGCTACAGAGATCCCTCAAACAGCTCCAAGGGTGCTGCTGCGGGCACTAGAAGACTCCTAGCCACGGTGTCTTAGATTTACTGCATGAGTTACGTTTTCCTCAAGGGCTTTCTCAGGCAAAGACACAGCAGGCACTTGCCTCTGGCAGCAGATTTTTGGGAACAGCAACATAGCTGTGGCTCTGTTGCCTTTGCCTGTACCAGAGCCCTGGAAAGTGAGGGTTGTTTGTGTATGGCAGGGTGGAGTCAGACATGCAGGGCAGCACTGCCAAGAGGAAGCTGACTATTCAAGCTGCAGCAGTCACCATCTCACTCTCTCCGTGGGTGCCTGAACTACAATCCCAAACCCTGCCAGGATGCCTAGCTCCACACATTTTACTCCCCTTCCCAGGATAGGTCTGGACCAGCTCCAACTCCTTACCCTGGGATTTGACTGTTTGGTATTTCTTGTGCTGTCTGGAAGCTTGGAGGTTACCCTGCTTCTTATTCACAGGAAGTTTGGATATCTCAGTATTCTAACTAAGGTCCCAACAGTTTGGACACATCTGCATCAGGTTTAAAAATAAACACTTGAACCATCAGGGAGTCTTCTTTCACATATCTTTTCCAGCACAAGCAGGATGAAACATTTGCTTTTACAAACATGTTTTGTGCTACTCACATCAATTTCTTGCATGCTTATGGTTTAAGATACTAATTTCTCAGAAGAAAAACAGGTGGAAAAAGCAGCTGCAATCCTGTGCAACATGTTGGTGAATGCAGCATTGCAGAGACTGTGCTGGGCAGCTGGGTGGTCTGTTCTGTCACAGAAAAGACATTACAATTGCTCATCTTACTGCTCTTTGCTTCAGACTCTGCAAGTGAAGCTATAAATCCAGAGAGGCAGAAGAAGGAGTTAGGCAGGCAGGTTTGAAGGTGGATGCCTAAAGGGAGAGAAGGAAAAAAGGGAATCAACAGTAGAGTAGATGGAGTAACAAGGACCACCTGAGAAGACTAAAAACCAAAAGTTCAGAAATACTGGGAGACACAGAGGTGAGCAGGCTGCGTGGCTTCATGTACTGCCACCAGGATGGGGATTCTGTCCCTTTTGGGTCAGATGACTAGTAAAATTTGAAATTTGTCATTTAGCTTCATGGCACTTTTCATCCAGGTTGAAAGAGGTGTCAAGAAATGAATGAGCATACTGTGGTATGGACAAATGAACTTATTCTCGGTACCTTTCAATTACCAGATGAAAAAGACTGCAAAATATTTGGACTGGCCAGGTTACTACAGTCTTCATAAGTGGAAAGGATAATTTCCTATCCAGTATCATAATAAGATTTTTGTTAGTATGTGCATGTAAGTACTGGCTAAAGTAACTGCACAAGAATGAAATCATATTTGTGATTAAAGATTTTGGGGGCAATTTAGGCTCTGAGTTAAAACTTCATAAATTCTAAGGAATTCCAGGGAAATTTGTCTTCATCTTATTATACCAAAGCTCCACATGGTCCCTTGATTTTTTTCCTTTTCTTTGATCCACATACAATGACTTGTCTTTAATTTTCCAAAGCTTTTAGTGCACTGAGATCCAGCTACCTGTCTTGTTATTCATGCTGAGTTTGTTCTCTGCTGCAGAGAATAAGACTTGAGATGCTCAGAAGAATATGATTGTTGGGATGTCTTTTTATTCCAAGAGATGTGGATCAACCCCAGACTAGCTGAGATTAGTTGGAAGAAGAAGATCTTCCAGTTGACACAGTCTGTTACTTTCTCCTCAAAACTATGAGACCATGTGGAGGAAAGAACAGAGACAACCTACTTGCACTTCTTGTTCCTTTAGCATAGCAACATTGATGACTTAGTAAACCTTAGAAGGCAAACTCTGGAAGGATTCTGTTTCCACCCTTTTTAGCCATCACTGGCTGAAACCAGTGATAAATTACCTCCCTGATGTTTGCTTGACCTGGATGAAATATTTATGTGCCTCTGGCTCAGCTGGCGTTGATTCAAGAACCGCTGTAATCCCCTGCCTTCACTTCACCTTCTGAACTTCACACCTAATGCTGAGGAGAATAAGAACTCTCAGCCATTTTATCTCAGTCCATTCTTTATCTTAGTAACCTGAGCAGTTTTGTAGCTGCTGAGGACTTGCTTGGATGAAAAGAAAAAGTATGGAAAAGAAACAATATGCAAAGATTCATTGGCAGAATGATCCACTGTCCTTTGACTTCACATATATACAGAGGTCCCAGGTTTTCCCTGAACTTTGGCATCAGAGCCAACAGCTATGGTTGAGTCAGAGCAAATCTTCTGGAAAAAGAGATTTTGAAATCATTCGTGATGGAAAATCCATTACAAGTCTTGCTAAGTTGTTCCGTGGTCAGGCTTATCCTTGGCTGTAAAGAAAAATGGCTTTCTCTGCTCTGGATTTTTCTACCGTCAGCTACTAGCAGTTTGATCTTGTCTTTACACATGGGACTAAAAGTTCATTATTTCTGCATCTCTGTTCCTTTACAGCCCATGCTTATGCTACCTTTTCCCTTCATACACTTGGCAATGGCACTTAAATATCAGGTCATTAAATCATCTTAAGAGTTGTTGGGATTCCCTTTGAGTCCTTTCCAAATTTTCAACATTTTTGGAATGGTGGACATCTCCAGCTCCACTCCATCAGGGGACACACACAGAGAACAGCTAACTTTGTATGTCTCTATTTCAACCTGTGGAGATCACACCAGTATTTAATAATTTTGGCTCTTGCTGAGATGAAGCCTAAAATTTATTTAGGTTCTAGGTTAGACTCCCTATCCTCTCATACCCTGACCTGCAAACATTCTTCACTCCAGCACGTCACCTTACAGACAGGAACAGAGTTTGCAGAAATGTGCTGGTTTTTTGAGCCAGGCTTACAAGCAAGTATTGTAATAACTTCCCCATTGCTAAGGGAGAAACTCTACCTCTGAAGAACAGATTAGGCAAAAATCTGTCAGACCAGCTGCTTCTTTCTTGGAAATGTGGAGGGATAGAATGACTTTGAGGTCTTCACCTGTCCTACTGACAGTCTAATTACATATGCTCTTCAGGTTTTCTCTTCCTTTTTCAACAATGCCATAATTTGTGTCATTGACAAAGTTCTCAGTAACAACTTCATAGATTGTTCTGCATCATTATTAAAAACATAGTTAAATACTGTTAGATCAAGAAATGATCTCTTTGAGCCCTCATTAAAAATCCATCAAGCTGATAAAATTTTCCCCATTTATGGTGACTTTTCCGACCTAGGAACTAGTCAGTTTTTAATCAATTTAAAATAATACAAATTCAATACAGCTTACATTAATTTCCTAATTAAAATGTCAGGTAGCGTGAAGCTGAATACCTTTGAAAAGTCTGTAATATCAAACTCATTTCCTTTACCAGCTAATCTTTTAATTCAGTTTTAATTTCATCTGATATATTTATTGAGTGGTGGTACATATGTTCTCCTCCTGTTGTCTTCCCTTAATCCTTTAGTGACCATGACTTGTTTTAACTTGTTCATTGTTTTACCTGCAACTGTTTTTAACTCTGAAAGACCTCTAATCACCCCACATTTTTCCATATATCTCAAAATGCTAACATAATATTTACTGTCTTTTGCTTTAATGTTCCTAACCTTTCAAAATGTGTTGAAGTAGCATGTGTTGGTCATAGAGCTCATTAGTGCTCACATTTGAAATCCTTGAGAGCAAGGTGTTAGACGCTGAAATTTTAAGACTAGGGAATCCAGTAAGCAGAACTTTTCACAAGAAGCTATTGACCAGGTGATTTCAAAATATCTTAAGTCAGTGTTTGCTTTTTAACATCATGTTCAGTTATTGTTAAAATAGAAAATATATTATTACCTTGCAGTACAAGTACTTTTTTTCCATTATGATTTTTTTTCCTAAAATCTCTAGTTCTTTTTTGTCTTGCGTGTTTTATAGAATATATTTGCATTCATACTCATTTAGGATCTATCTGTTCTCTGTTAACCAGAATAGCCTCCATTCTCAGTTGGATTGTGGCTTTGAAAGCATCTCCTATAGAATGCTTTAAGTAGTTCCTAATTATTATTGCTTTTCTATTTATTTTCTTTATTTTCAGCTGATTTAGCTTCAAATTGCTTTCAGCTTTGTAAGACTGAATTTCTGTGTGTTTTTTTTTTTTTTTAATGTACAAGTTTTTCTTTTTTTTTTTTATTTCCAAGAACATGTATAGCTGTCTGAACTATCTTCTGATCACACATCACAAATGCAATTAAGTCATGATACCTTGCAATTAAGCAATCTCTGTAAAACAATTTCTGTATTTTAGTGATAGGCTTCTCTACCAGTCAAGACTTAGTCCAACATGTATTTCTTCCATGTTAGATACTAAATCTTTTAGGCCAGGGAAGCCATCCTTAGTGAACAGTACTTTTCAGAAACTATTGACCTCACAAGATATCATTCCTGACCCTTTCTGGAAGCAGATTTAAAGTGAGTCCATAGAGATATTTTTTCCTCTTGGCCACGTTGTTAATGAAGAAGAGGTATGAAGAAGATTTTGGAAATACTGAGAAAGGTCATCTTAATGTGTTAATTTCAGTTCTGATGTGCCTCCTTTTGTCTGAAACTCAGCTTGAACAGTTCCATTGCTCTCTACAAGTACCTGAAAGGAGGTGGTGGCAAGGTGGGGGTTGGCCTCTTCTCCCAGGCAAAACTAGTGACAGAGTGATTAAGCATTGGAACAGGGTCCCCAGGCAATGGTGGAGTCACCATTCCTGGAAGTGTTCAAAACCTGAGAAAACGTGGCACATTGTGATATGATCTAGTGAGCATGGTGCTATTCAGTTGGAGGTTGGATTTGCTGGTCTTGGAGGTCTTTTCCAATCTTATTGGAAACTTTGTTTTATCTTTCTCTGTCATACTGCAGCAGTTATCCCTAAAATGCCCTTTTGTTTTCTGTTTACTTAGAAGGTATGGTTACTTGGATTTGCACATGCTTAGGCAGTTTCTTCATATTCTAGCTCTAGGAAAGGAAAAGAATGGTCACAACAACAACAGGCCAGTAATTCCTCCCTCCTCCAAACTTTTTTTTTTTTTTCCATAGACTTAAAAGCTCATTAACAAATTTCTCAAAACAGAGACTGCAAAGATGTTTCATTTTTGTAGAAAGCCCATCTTGGAAGGTCATTTGAAACTCTTATCACTAAATGGTGTCCTTGGCCTTCCCTCTCCAGATGAAAACATGTAAATATGTTAAAAATTAATGTTGATAGAAGACATCTCCTTAATAATATTTTATTTTAAAAAAACAACTCCCATGGTTTAAAAAAAGACAGTATATGTGCTTGCCAGGGGAGAAAAAAGGATATCTTTATAAACTAGACTATTTAAAACTCAAAATATAAAAAGAGGAAAAAACCCTCAGTGTTATGACAGACAAGAACATTGTACTGATAAACATATCTTATTTGTTCAGTGCTGGCATTAAAGAAGGATGCAGAGAGTAGAAGGGAAAATGCCATCTGTATTAGAAAACTCAAAGTATTTTAATTAAAAACTTGACTTACATGGATCAGATTTATCTGTACTTTTATTATCTGGCAGAAGGAAAAAGAACCTCACAAACTTATAGTTGCTTCAAGCAATAGGGGTCAAGCAGTGCATCATTTTACCCTGTGTTTGCTTTAAAACAAGTTGGGTTCTGACTGAATATTTTGCTCAGGAGTTCCAAGAAGGGCACCACTGCACTCCAATCCACTCCTTGCAAATAAGTTGTCATCTTGGAGATCATGAAGTTATTGCCACTCTATAGGACAAGTAGGAACAGTCTGCTTGGAGGTTTGTGCGTTTCAAAGGGAGATGCATTTGGTAATTTATGCCCTGATTTAAATTTGACTGCAGTTCATAGGAACTACCACCACCATTTTCATTAAGTTATAGATCAAGTAGTTATTAAATAAGGATTGCAAGACTAAGCATGTGATAAATTCACTCCCCTGGGAAACACCTGGCACCAAATACCAGGCCTCACATTTAATCAAGTTATCAGAGAAGCTGAGATACATAAAGATCTGTTTTACTCAGCATCTGTTCAGTGACTATTAGACATCTGAAATGTACAAACCCTAAAGAATGTTTTTATTCCTACAAACATTTTTAACCCACTCAATGCCTGTGATGAAATACTTCGAGACAGTTCATTAGTCTTACATTTTCTAGTCTTACCATAAAAAAAAACCCAAACAAACAAAAGAGAAATAAGGGGAGAAGAAGCTATTCCTTATGGAGGAAAGCAGATCAGCATTTAAAGATTTGCCACTATGGCATACCTGCAGGTGTATCACTGTATGAGCTTCAGACAGAAAAGCATTTATTCCTTAAGTCATAAAGCAGCTGCTTATTTTCTAGAGTTCTACACATTTGAATTACAGACATGATGTATGGTTCATGGTGCATATACTGTTGCCATTTCGTGATGTCTTTTCATCTTTTTCCATGTTCCAGACCATATTCCAGAAAAATTTCATCATTCCTTTCACAGAAACATTCGTCCAACTGCAAAATGGACCCTTTTTTTTTGCTGTTTTGTGGCTTCCATCACAAGACTTAAAGGCACCATATTTTACAATCTAACACATTTAGATTCAGTGAAACTCTATGTTACTGCACACTAATGTAATAATGAGAAATGTAATTAAAGTCACTGCTATAATAACATCTTATCGGAATGCACAATGAAGATAAACTTGCTTATTCCAGAGACTGAGGGCTTATTGCATAGGAAGCAGTTTGTTCTGATGGATTCTTTGATCTACAACCGGTATCTCTGTTAACTGGAGGGGTGAGGAAGGGCTTGGTATATATTGCCATACTTTCCTTTGGCTGCCAAAGGGAGGATAATTAAAATAAAGGGGGATTCAGGATCAAAGAAATGGAAAAAGTTACACTGCCTAGTGAACAGGCTGAGGGAAAAAAATTTTAAAAAGATCTTCATTAGTAAATATTTAGAGGGCACAGATGCTGAATAAACACCTCATTTAGCTACAGAGTTCAGCAGAACAATTACTGTACGAAAAAAATCAAAAGATTCAAAAGCAAAATAAAACTAGGTTGGTGGCTAGTATGTAAGCTCTGTGTAGAAATACCACAACTATGCACAAGGTATCAGATTTTCTTCATAAACAGCGAGAAATTACTCTGACTCATCTCTCCATATTTTGTACACAAATGAGACTGAATGGCAACTGAAATCCTCAGAGAAGGCTCAGAAGTCAATCCCTGGGAACTGGGTGAGATAGTTCCCGCACACTGGCCCTTGGCACTGTGTATCTCAAACTGGGATGCCCAACTAGCTCCAGTCTCTTCCAAAGGAGGGACTAACAAGCACAAAGAAAGGGAGAAGAAAAGGACTGATTTCTTTATTCTGCACAAGGCTTGCGAAAGCTGGAGCACAACATTAATTGTTTATTCCAAATACTTAAACACTCAGTGCAAGGGTCCATGTTTGCCGAGTCCAAGTGGAAATGACTCAGCATGCTAAAAAGAAAAAGAGCAGGCTGTCCTGTTGTAATTCACATAATTAAAATATTCTGCCTAAATGCATTACATCTCCCCCCACACATCAAAGGCTTGTGTTTCCTCAAACTCTCCATTTACATTTAGGGAAGCCAGAGTTCTTAAGCTCCTATGAGAGAGAAAATATGATGTGGTCTAGGCATCTCTGCCTTGGTGTGCATAACAAATCCTAATACTGTGTAAAATACCAGGTCCCAGGCAAAGATGCCTGATTTTCAATACATACTGCAGCACCACTACTGCTCTGTTACCTTTGCTGTGTTAAGGGCTGTGTGTCTTATTCAGTTTATATATCAGCCCCTATTGCCATGAGCCTGTATGTGGGCCCATCAGCAGCCCAGCAGTGTTGGAAAATTAGGTTGCAGTTCTTAAGGAGTCTTAGGAGCAGGAATTTGTATCCTAGCTGGAATATTTTTAAAGGTTTTTTGGTTTACTTGCTTTTTGAACGTTGTGTGGGGAAGCCCTGGTAAACAGAAGTCTGCCTAGAAGAATGGCATTTGTGATGTGGATGAGCAAGGGCCTGCCATGCCACTGCTGGCATTTGTATAGGACTGCCCTTTTCCTCTATGGCTTTAGATAATGTTGATGAAGGCTTCATCAGCATATGTGAGGTATTTGCTCTCTGGCCTGGCAGCCTCCAGGTGATGGAAAATGCAGGTGGAGAGGCAGCAATTTAGGGAAATAAGGACTTGGCAATCCCCATGTGGAAAGAGCAGCAGCTGTAGGTTTTGGGCCAGTAATGAAAGTGACAGTCATTGCAGAGGTGCCCTGAAAGCAAGGAGAAAACAGCAGTAATGCTTGCATGGGCTGCTTGCACTGGGACTGACTGGACTGTGGGTGCAGCCTTGTGGGGCTTTGCTGGGAAGAGACACTGACAGCAAAGATGAGGGGCAGGCACTTAGTACTTGTTATACCCTCCTGCATCATGCCCTGGACACAAGTGATGTGAGTTGAATGACAAAAGTTTTAGAAGAAAAGGTGGTTGCTATTTTCCCTTTATAGCCCAGCTGGGCCTACATCTGGGATGGTTTTAGGTCAGGGATGATAACGTGAAGAGAGTGAGGGGAGGGGCCAGGGTGTGGTGGCATTACCTTCTGGTCTCTGGATGTCAGGTTAGATCTTCTCCTTGGCTTAGGGGCCTGTGTTCTGGCTGACTATGTGATGGACAGGGTCAGGACTCTTCTGGTGGGGGCAGCCACTCCAAAAGTTGGAACCTGTCACCTCACCTGGCCCACATTCTTGTTGGCTGAAGCAGCATCTCCCTTCAGGTTTCTTTAATGTAATTTGGTATTTCCAGTAGGTTGGTGCTATTTACTGGAGTATTGTACTGTGTATCTTGTGAAGACAAGACTTAGGACTGACCACTATAAACAACTATCACATAGCTCGGGATGAAGAAATTAGCATATTTTAGAAAAATTTTCTTGTTCAGCATTTTCCCATGATACTCCCAATCTAGTTTTCTCTAGCAGCAGTAACAAGTCATTCTGTGGCATTTAGTCTTATACCAGAAAACATTGGTTTCCCAGTTAATTTTCCCTCTTAGTGAAGAGTTGGGGAATAGATCTCATTTTCACAACACGGGTGTATAATCCCTTTTTTTTACAGCTTTGATGATTTAGAGCAGCTCTCCTTGCCTGCCTTAGCCCCTCACTTGAAAGCTGTTGGGCATAAGAGGTGGTGCTTGGTACTTGCAGGAGAGTGAGCACCAGACCATCACCTGAGGAAGGTAGGAAGTAGGGGTTGTGTCACCACAGCAACATAATAGCTACAACAAAATGGAGCAGACAGGTTTTGGATTCTGCTTAGCTTAAAGGAATTTAATCTGTGGTACCTCCTTTCTGAAACAGTCATTGAGCTATGGAAAGGTCCAGCATGAGGCCACTGAAATCTATTGGGCCACTGTTCAGCAAGGAGTGCAGGACTCCTGAGGACACAGACAAAGTGGAGAGGTACACACCCTCCCTGTTAACTGAAAAATGTGAGAATGAGAAGTCTTGGTTCTTGTCCATCTGCTGGAAACTGCTTCACAACACTTGCCTGAGAAGCAATTGAATAAAATGCCTCTGCAGCACTGGAAACAAGACAGAGGACTCCTTTCCCAAGGGGATGTTTAAACTTTTCATTGGAAAAGATTTAAACTTGTCATTCGACATATTTTGTCAGCAATGATTTTATTACTCAGTGGCTATTAATCATGGGCCTTACTATGGCATTCATATTTCAAGTCATTAGCCTTTTATTTTCTGGCAAAAATGTAGTAGATCTGTAAGAGCGACTGTTCCCTGCTGTTGAGAAAGCCATGGCATCATAAAACTTGAGAAGCCTTGCACTAATGTAATCAATCTACTAAATGACAGTTATATTTGAAATATTGTGTGCATGTATAATGCCTCACAATGGAAAGCAAAACACTGGTAGCACTGCCGTGTTGTGGCTCCACACCAGCAATTTGGTGAGTTTCTTGTGTGAAGATACTTCCATGCTGCAAACACTTCTTCTTGAAGGTTTCTGCTCTCTCAAGAGTTGGTGGTGCTTATCAAACACCAAATGGTGTGTTGGCCACATAGCACTTTGATGTCAGGTTTGCATCCTAGCAAAATGACAACTACATCTTTGTTACGCAAAGACCTACGAAACCTAAGTCAATTTATTTTGGAGTTCTTTACGGTGCTACTGACTACAAAGACAAAAGCCATCTTAAGAGCATTGCATGCTTTCATCTGTCCTCTTTTTTGAGAATGAAAAATTAATCTCTACAAGACACAGTTCCATTTAGTATGGAGTTCAGCCCTGAGTGAATATAAATGCAGATTAAATTGGGGGAAAAATGTTGACAAGTCTGCAGCAGCAACATGGAAAGAACAAACCTTTTGGAGAGCTTAGAATTTCCTAAGAAACTTCTAAGGTGCTTGTAAATTATTACCTAGGCACAGCTGAGCACATCAGTCCGCATTTCTGCTGAGTTTTCCTAACTCTTAAATATCTGACTGAGCACAGCAATGGTTTTATGAATGACCATTCTGCAATTTTTCCCCCAAACATCAAACATTTTGCTTGATGGAAAACTAAAAGCTCTTGCACATTGCTTGAACTTGTGCAGTGATATTAGGCATTAGATTTGCACTTAGTAGCAAAGACAATATTCTCCCGAAAGTAATCACAGTGGATAATAAAGCTTCTTTAAAGTGGGGAGTGTAATTGCCTGCTCTTGACTGCACACCTACAGAACTGTAAACCTAATGCTTGCATTGATAGAGAGCATCTCAGGAGGAGAGCAGCTAAAATCCCAGGATTTTTAGTGCAGCCTGCAGGCAGGGTAATTGGGGTCCCAGGTAACTGGCAAAATGACTTCATATTCCCTGTGAATGTTTGCTGTTCACAGTGAGGTGCTTCTATTCCAACATATTAAAATCTTTTGTCCTACCACTGGAAAATTCAGTAGAGGTTTTTGAGGGTAATTAAATTATCATGCCCATCTTCCAGATTAGGGCTAGACTGATTTACTGCAAAATCTTGAGTAAATAAGGAGGAGCCAGGAATAGAAAGAATGCTTCATTATTTTACAACCCAGAGAAATCATTACATGTGAAATTAGATTCCTGAAACCATGCAGGTCTGTTCAAGGCACTCCTAAAATTCCTTTGGGATGGGCAAGGGTGCACACAGCAAGATCACTCTTCCCTCACTACTTTCTCCAAAACCTTGTATTGGAGGGAGAGCATCCATGGTTTCAGGGAATGGAGTGGGCCTTACACTGAATTTTCCTTCTTTCAGCCTTGTCAGTATAAGATAAAATCCCATTCTCTTGCCTCTGAATGACTGTTCAGGGGCATCTGAGCAGTGACCCCGCATTTGGCACTTTATCATGATCCTCTTCTACTTTCTGGAAAAGGGAATGTCCAGGATGTCAAGTTCTCTCTTCCCTGGTTCTCATGAGGCTTAGGAAGGCACTGGCAAGTTTGTGAAAGACACATCACACATGTAGACCAAATGGTAACATCTCCATTCTGCAGTACTTCTGTAGGATCTGACAAATCACAGCATTCCTTGTTCTTTAATACTTAAAGATGATGGCTCTATTAAGTTGTCTAGCTCTATTCATTCATTTTTGGTAAACAGACTTTTTCAGTAATTAATTTGTTTGATAAGTGAGCTGAAAAGGTCCAGATTTCTTCTGCCATGGGACTACTATATGCAGATATGAATGTGGGTGCAAGAATTTCAGAGGTGTCATGAAAACTGAGGCAATACATGAAAACATGAGTAATGCATGCAGAAGTTGCTTAAATCTAGTATGTTCTTGTGCAGTCAACCATTCTTTTTTCTAGCTTTCTAGCAAATACTAGAATGAAATTGCTTGCTGTCTCCTTTATGAGAATAATTTTTGTATTTGTCCTTTTTGTAGTCCCTTTGCAGTACTCCTGCAGAAAATGGGCTATTTTTCATTCTGTTCCTGTTGTTATGAAGCATTTTATTGAGAAAATAAATTGTCAAGAATGGTAAAATTAGACATAACATCAGAAAACATTTTTGTGAGACCGGAATTTTACTATTTGATTGAAAACCAGTAAAGGTTGTTCTAACCTCATTTGTGTTTCATCTTTCATTATCACAAAACCTTCTACCAGGGCAGAACCTAGCCAGACTTGTAAAACAACCAAAGGGAGAGCTGACACAGTTTATTACCACTTCCAAAATGTATGACTTGGCTTAAAAACTGGAAGATGGCCATGGATATGGTTTTGGTTTTTTGGCAGCAAGATATGGAAGTTATCAGCAGTTCTGTTGTTGAGACCTTAAATGGCAGACCTAGTCAGCCAAAAAGAGTTAGAAATTCCTTGTGGTTTTGACCTTTTTCCTAGTTTGACAGCAGATGATTGAGAGTATGCAGTGAGTAGTTTATGAAAGCCTGTGCAACTCAGGCTGTAGTGTGGCTACAGGGTGAAGCCTGTCCTTGACATAATTAGCTAAACCTTTCTCTACAAAGATAGGAATATAAGGATTAGTCCCTCATGTGGAAGGCTGCTTTCCAGAGACCAGGCAAAGTGAATTTGCCAAAACTGTTTGCAGAACTCCATGATTCTTCATTATTCTGTGGTTCAAGTACCTCTTCTGATCTCCAGTCCAAAAGCTGACACTCAATATTTCCCTTTGTTTTGTAATGGGATCTTTATACGGCTCCAGAATAACCCCAGATGAAACACCAAAACATGGCAAAAAACAGATGGGAATGCCAGAGTTATGTCACCTCATTTTTCAAGAATATTGCACAGAATGTGCCAGCAACAAAGGCTTGGATTCAGTCTAGATATTCAAGTTCGTTCTGCTAAAACAACAAATTGATGAAAATCCAATGGAGGAAACTCATCTTGACAGCAGAGCATGAAGAACCAAGGAAGGCAGAGCCTGACTGATGCAAAGGGATGCACCTGAGGGGGAGTTAAGGTCATGTAGGTAAGAAGGATAACCAGTGGCTAAGCCATTTTGGAAGGAGGTTTGTTTGCTTTGCAGCTGTTTCTTGAATACCAAAGAGTGTTCTGGTACTTGGAAGGCTAAGCACAGCAAGCAGGACTGGAAAAGTTTTGTTTGTTCCTTTTTTACACCAGGGAAATATCTAATTATGCAGCCAGGGCAGTTGAACAGATCCATGAACGAAAAGTTAAGTAGATTAGAAAACATCGAGGGAAATGGAGGCTAGTTAGCCCTTTCTTTGCTGATGGATCTCTGAAATGAAATAATTTTCTAGCACACCCCTCTCAGCTATGATCTCACAACGATTACTAATGCTTGGTCACATGAAAATATAATTTCTTTCTCAGTAAGAAACAAAGGTTTGTCTGTAGCTTCTCCCCTGAGCCTTGATGACCCCTTGGGCTTGTGTGCTCAAGACTCCCTTATGTGCTGTTGGGTAACGCAATAGGCACGACTTGGTACCATCCCATTCTTAACCTCTGAATCTCTGTCCCAAAGAGGTAGATAACTTATGGTCCAGCTGGCAGGGTGCAGCCTCCAGCAGTGCTGGAACACTACTTTAATTCATGTCCCTTGAGCTATTACAGACATGCCACTGCATCCCTAAGAAACACACATGGATCATAAATAAGGTTAGATGTTATTTTAAGTAATAAACACCAAGATACAGAAATTTCATTGCAGCCTTCTGCCTTTGTCTGTCTCTTTGTTTTGACTATTTTTAGTTTGGAGTCAGCATCGTGACTGTGAACACAAGGAACACTTGGACAATAGGTACATAAATAATTATGGAAAGGTCTCCAGAGCCTTAAACATTAGCACAGAATTCAAGTTAAATACTGGCTGGTACTATTCCATGTCTTGGAAATACAAGCTGTATTTATACCTATTGTTTTAATTTTATTTCCCATGGTGAAAATCTAACCTGGATGTTGTTGGTGGTGGAAGGGTCTGCACAGAAGCTTTGAGAATTGTAAATTGATGTATTACTGAACAATATTCTGCAGAACAAACTGGAGCCATCTCCTATGTTTGTCTGCTCATACTTCACAGCAGTAAACTCTGAGTACTTTACACGGACTAAAACGCATTAAACCTGTGTGATTACTCATTTAAGAGTTACCCTGCCTTGTGATAATGCTGCAGTGTTGCTGAAACCTGTTAAGAGATATTAGCTGCTAGAGCTGTCACAGAAAACATATTGCACATCCACAGACATGCCTGAGAGTAAAAAGAAAGATTTTACTGATTTTCCAATTGGTATTTAAAATGTGAGTTAAAAAAATAGCTTCTAAGGATAAAGGCTAAGTGTGTATCAAGGGATATTGCATGGCTATTGCTTTGGGTTGTGATAAAAAAATAGTAATAGTAAAGAAAACTTGTGTAAATTACTGAACATTTTCTAGTAACTTGATTTTTTCGTCTGTGTTTTTCAGAGAGAACTCTTTAATACTGTTGCCTTTTGAAAAAAATCTCTTGTGAAGTATTAGTAAAGTAGTGCAGTAAAGTGAGGTTTTTATGCAGAGATATAAAAATGTGGGCTTTTTAAAAATTAAATCTCTATTTATAAAAGCACTGCCTGTGCAGACATTGATGTTGGTAAGACTGCTGCAGAATTACCACGTAGATTTTCTCTATTTGTTTTTATTTTCTTTTCACAGTCCCTGAAAATACTTTGAGTTTTTGTAGAGCTGGGACAGGACAATGAGTAATATAGGAGACTTTCACCTCCTGCAGGTCAACCCTGCAAATGCAAGGCTAGGAAGAAATAGTAAAAGTTAAGACTTCACTGAAATACAAATAAATGTATCTCTGCAACTCTACAAAGAGAAGCATGAGGACAAGTTAGGCAGAGCACTGGTTTGAATGACAGCCTTGGTGATCGGGGAGGTTTTCTTTATATCAGAGGCACTTAGTTCTCTACACAATCTCTGCAATTAAGCAGGCCTGCATCAAATGTGAATCAATCAGCTTTTTTCCTACTAGGAATGACTGAAACATTCTACTCAAACCACCCACTTCATGTTGTATCACTTCATAAAATCAAGTGGGGTCTCTGGAACATGTCAAGAGCCAGAATCAGAGCTTTCTTGATGGGGCTCAGTAATTCAAGGTCTCATTTTGAGAGGGCAACAAGACCTCAGGTCCTGTATAGGCTTAAAAAAGGAGGAATTTTAATTTACTTTTCCTGCCCTTGGAAAGTGTACTAGCTTCCAGGTGACAAGTCGGTCTATAAACTTGTGGCATGTTCACAGCTACCAAAAGCTGTGAAGGCCTCCTTTTGCTGCTGCACCCTCTGTCTGCTGGACCACACAGGGAGTCATTTTAGATCACTGAAATGGTAGAACACGATCTCATAAGAAAGGAAAAAAAAAAGCAGACGTAGACAATGGCATCCTGCCATTCTAGTGAGCTGGACCAGCTTGAGGGAGACTCTAAGCAGCCCCAGAACAGGTGTAGAGGGGAGCAGGAATACTCCTCCTCATGGCTCTGTGCCATAAACCAGTACATCAGCTTCTGAAATGGAACCCAGGAGAATCTTTCCCTGATTCTGGGATCACTGTGCAACAACTGAGGTGTGCTGGGCCTGAAGGAACACACAGGAGAGTAGAGCAAAAATCTAAACCCAAGTGTGATGTGAGTCTAAAACATACTTTTTTAGAGTATGTGTGTGGTGAGTCCTGGTCTCCTGTTACTGCCTGTGTGTCTTGTATTTCATAATCTGGAAATGACTGCCTAGGAGCTGAGTATGCTTCTCAGAAGACTTCTGACTGCTACATGACTGACAGAAGGCAAAGCTGACCATCTTTCTCAGCTGAAGTAAATCTTCCATTTCACTCTGGCTTTCAACCTCAGCCCGACCATTCTCCTTTTCTATTTCTCCCCGTTCTCTTTCCATCCCAGTTGGCTCCTTCTTTTATTCCAGTTCAGCTTTTATCCCCACTGCAAGGGAATGCATCAGGCTACACCTATAAAAAAGCAACAACCACTGTAGGTCCCTTCCAACTCAGAATATTCTCTGATTCTGTGAATCCACACTGCAGCAGGTATTCTGAGGAGCTGGTATTTTATTCTAGTAATGGCAACTAGGAGTTGTGATTGATTCTGCAGAAGTGACAGACACGTATCTGGACAAGGTAAGAGAATAAAGCCGGTGAAGTTAAACTGAATATATTTGTTGAGAATTTATTCCAGCACTTTATAGAAAACTGAGGTAACTCTAACAGAAGCAAAACTGAAGTCAGTGTTACAGAAAGCATAAGAAAAATCACCAGTGAATTCATGTGTGAAAGTACAACCATACACTGTTCATTCTTTAAAGTTCTTCACATTTGTACAAGTTTCAGCAAGACAGATTGGCTTAGTTTGTTGGCAATTCACAGCTACTTTGAAAGCACAAATGAAACTGTTACTGTACTGTAATGCAGCGTGACATTAGTATGAAAGAGTCAAGACCCCTCCCTCTGTCTCTGATCTCATCTGAAGCATGACAACATCAGGCTGGCATTACTAATGCACAGGTCCCCAGTGTACGCTGGCTCTCACTTTTGCATGCTCTGAGCTTTCCATACCCTTTTCACTACAGATCTGTAGATGTCAAGGACTCCTAGCCTTGAGCATACAGTAATTAGTATGTATGAGCAAAACACACCTATAAAAGACATTTTAAAATTAAATGTGCTTTCTCTTGGACCTTCTACAGTCTGGAAAAGATCTGCAGTTTGATCTCAGGAAAACTATTTCAGCTTCAGACAAAAACATTTGGAATGTCAAGGGACTACTGGAAGTCCCGAGAGCAACTTTATGAACATTACTGTTATAACTCAGTAAAGTCCATTAATGTTTCCCACAACATTGAATCTAAACATGCATCAGCGTGAACCATGAATGATAATTTCACATTGCAATATAGCCTAAAATTTCCAGGTATAACAGAAAGAAATGGTTGTGATCATTCACAACAGAACATTGCACAATGTAGAACAGAGTGCCTCTTTTTAATATGTATATGAAGATTCCAGATGTATGATGAGACAAAAGCAGATATATTTCTTTGAATGAATTTATAAGACATGTTAAAGCTACTATTTAATAAAATAAAATCCTGATTTACCACATAAGAAAATCTTTTTGGAAATGCTTTCTTTTTTTCAAAATGTAGAAATTCTCTGCTGACAATCTAATAAAACACACACAAGCTGCAAAAATGAAACATACAAGAGGAGCAATGAAGAATTACCTCAGCTTTCACCACCACTTCACTTGATTGAAACTGTTCTCGTGTTCCATTAAGCATAATAATATATTTGGAAAATGTAAATAACCTAATTACATTTTTTTGCTTCAAGCTTCCAGGCACCAGTCATATATCGCAGTCGTATAAAAAGAAGATCCCTGCCCATCTGCAGCCAGCTCCAAAAGGGAACTAACTTAGAACCTGTGATTAATGAAGAAGAAAATCAGAACGACATTGTTAGAAAAAAAATGAGCACCGCTAAGACATACACTTAAGCAGTCACAAACCTCTGCATTCTCAGCACACTCAGCCCCACAACCTAGATTTTAACAGTAATAAAAAATTTATATTTTGAAAGCAATTGCTTTATAGTAATTATATTATGTCATAGGTGGGACAGACTAGTTTGCAAGCAGCACAGTAATTTTATATATGTGACGAGATGCGCAGTGCTCTCTGTGACAAGGTTTTGTTCAAGTAAATAGGAACCTGGACACCAATCATGAAGCAAATGATTTATCTAGCAGCTTTGGCGAGGAGGACCACCAGCTTGTCTTACAACAATAATATGAAGGTGCCAATCTTCAGGCAAGGCAGGGAACCCACACTACCAAATCAAGCCTTCTACCGTCTCTGCTAATATTTGTGTTAGGTGCAATGTACACATAGAACTCCACTGAAAGGAAACATTTCCAGTAAAGCTGGCTCAGGACATTCTCTACTTGCACCTTTCATCATTACTACAGTTACTATAATTTCTCTTGTTCAGGGGTTGTGCTGAGGATATTAAAAAAAGATAAAAAACATGAGAAGGGCAAAATAGAGGAACTGCATTTTATGGGGGGGAAGTGAGCTGAAGCAAGCAGTACCTCTTTAAGCTGGCTCTGCACTGAAGAAATATGCATGGAGGTATTCTTCCCAGTAACTCAGTGGCAGAGACCTCCCTACAGGTCTGAAACAATATCACATCTTAAGAAGAGATGGTGCTCTAGAGGAAGCCTGAATAGCTGAGGATTTTGGAAGGCAAGATACAGTGAAACAGAATTGAATCATTAAGTGATGATGGTCAGACTCCCTGCACAGTGTTTTACAACTGCACTAATTTATTAACACATTACAGCAAGAGGACGTGCCAAAGTAGTGTCTTGCCTTAGCGGTGTAATTCCTTACTTTTATCTCCAGTGGGACTGCAGAGTTTCTCTACCATGCCACCCCTTCACTTACTCTTTCTGTACCAAGCCATGGCAGTAAGCTGGCAAAGACATGAAATTCAAAATTTGTATGGAAAGAAGGCTGTGTGCTATCAAAATCGGGTAAATAGGGCAATAACCTTGGATCTGTTATTCTGGATTGACATGTCAGGAATCTTATAAAAACATGAACTATCTCCCCACCTTCTATTTCAGTCCAGTTGACAGCAACCTCTGCTATAGGTATTTTCAAGCGCTGGGCTATATAAAGAAGTTCCACATCAAATGCCCTGAAGAAGAGGAAATACCAAATATAATCACACATACTCCCAGAAGAAAGACAGTGGAAATGTTAATTAATTAATGACTGTTCAGTTATGCAGTTGATACCAATGCTCTACGGGTCAGATACACATGGATGGGAAATTAATTTTCCTGACTAAACATCTCAGAACACAGCCAAAATACAGACAGCAATAACAATACTTCATTGTGTCCTGTTTTTGAAGGTATAGATCACTCTGTTTAGCCCACTGCTTGCTTTTCATCCTGTCACAATCACAATTTAAACATTTTTGAAGACCATGAAGACTAGGCAGTCAAATGTACAGTGTCACTCCACATCTCTAGTAGTTCCCTCAAAGAGGACATCTACCTGCTGTGGCTTTATGCTGATCTGATGGGTGCTCCTTTTACTTTCTCAGTCAAGGAACTCAAGGCGGCAGCATAGAAGTGAGAAATTATTTATGTTACCGTGCACAACAGAATCCAAACAACAGTTTAGTGATCACTTAATGCACAACACAAAAACCCTCTTGAGAGACTTTTCTGCTGGCTCAATTTTTTGCAGGTTGTACAGGGAAAGTGATCCTGCTCTGTCAGGTGCTCCTTCCTGCTCACTTTGTCCAGAATACACCTTAATCCTCTCAGTTGTCTGCACAAAGAATTGTCTGTGTGTTTCATACCTGTAAACACATTCTCAAATGGGCCTTCTGGGTCTGAAACACCAGACTTCTGATATTCAACAAGCAGTTTGGCAGCTTTTAATGCTCGTTTAGGAATCAGTACATAAAACTGCCAGTAGCTATTATTGACAGGGTTGAACATGAATCACAATTATCAAGATTCTGGTGATTTGCCTTAAATTCTCATTGCTAAGTCCAAGACAGTTTTCTTTTGAAATGAAAGAAAATCTTTTGCCACTGGAGGAAATGTATGCAATAAAAAAAAAAATTCATTCATGCTTACAGGGTTGCTTGAACTCATGTCTTTGGTAATTCCATTTAACACTACAGAAAAGATGGAAAGGAATAGACAAAGTGACCAAGAGCAAGCAGAAGACACACTTTAGCAGGCTGCTTGCCAAGTTCAGATGTCATTTCCTTCTACTTCAAGCCATCTCCTTTTAAGCAGTGCATTTTTGTGAAACTATTAATAAGAGCAACAACTACAGCAGCAGCACTTTGAAATGTGCCATAGGTCTGACACACAGAGGTAGGTTCCCACTGAAGTACAGACCACAGCAGCCTGGCTTGCTGCTGGAATCACAGGCACATACGCACAGACCTGACCTCACACTCTCCATGTACATGACAGGAGAGCCACTGATTCCACATGGGATAGCATTCAGACAAGCAAAGGCAGCACAGACAGATGTTATCTACAGAGACTACAGCTATTGTGTATAGGGAATTTAGAGCTACTTTGCAAATCGGATTTTGATTAGGTCACAGGCCTTCTCATTGTCACAAAAAAAGTTACAAGAATAAATCATTTTTTTACCTCAGTGAACTAAATCTGCTCCAAGCAGCCTTGTCATTTCACCGCTTTCTTTACATGAGGCTTGAATATTATTTTATTAATCACTCCACGGTCTCTTCTACTGAAGAGCTATTATTTAACTTTTTGCTGACATTTTGTACTTGTAAGCCAAAAACCCAATGTATTCACCTTTGAATGTTTATGAATCATGCGTATTAAGACTAAATCTAATTTTGTAATGCTTACTACTTAAATGACTAAAAATCTTAAGAGACGCAGAATAATTGTCTGATGAATTAGACTGTATGAGCTGCTCTAGAAGTATTACATAAACTATTAGCCTAGTGAACTAATAGTTATTTGCAGTAATTCCTGTGGACAACTGATTACTGGAATGTCAGCACATACATCACAGAACAACAACATTAAATAGTCCTGTGAACTACTGGGCTCAAAATAAGAGATTAAAAGCACAGGAATTAATCAGGTTGAACACTAATATTGTTACATGTGGTTGCCATTTGGGTAACAGTGAACATATCCTGAAATTAAAAAAAAAACAACTATTCAAAGCTGAAAGGAGAATGACTTCAGTAGAATACCACCAGGTTATGGTTTTTCATCCCTTTTCCCCACCACCTTTCGGTATACCAGAATAGTCAGACGGAATACAAACTGCAGTACAGCCATACTGCAGACCACCAGATCCAGATGGGACAGGGGAACCATACAGAAGCTTCCACAGCCAGGATTAAGCTTGGGTGTGTTAGATGGAGCCTACCCTAGAGGAGATCAAAGCCACACCAGTGGATGAGCTGTAGGGGCAATTCACATGATTTGCCACAAAGCCGTTTGTGAGCAGTTAACCTGTGACAGAACCACTCCTAGAAACAGCAAGGTATTATTCACACCATGTACTTCATTCTGCTGTGCCTTGGGAGGAGGACATACAGCTCTGATTTGGCTCCAGCCTGAAAGAATTCAGGTTCCAATCTAAGTACCCAGATTTAGATAGCCAAAAATCTACGGTGTGAACAATTTCCGCATCTATTTCTAATAGTGATTCCATGATGTGCTAATTACCAAACATGTAATGTAAGGTAAAGAAAAAATTCTCCATGTGGTTGTGTTTTGGTTAAGTTACAATTTAAGACAATGCTGGCTAAAATTCATTTGAAAACCAAGTTAGTAGGTGTTTAATTGAATTCAGTCTTTTAAAACTGAATCCTTACGGTGCTTGAGCTTATAAAATGTCTATCCTTAAAAGTTATTCTGTATTTTAAAATTGCACTAGGACTCCTTCTTTTTCTGGCCCAATATTATGTGTTTCAAAAAACAAAATCAGGCCTTCAGTTATAATGTTTTAACTGGAATTTATGAGTTTTGTACATCCAAGATATGTTTTTCCAGCAAACTCTTAAAGGCAAAGAAAATGGCCAGTGGTCAAAGAGGTCTAACAATGAAACTCCATGCCAAATGGGCTAGACTGCCAGAACTGCCCTAGCTAAATTTGGGCTTTTGAAAGTTCACGTCAGCCAAGAGCAGGACTTCTTACAAGACAAAACAGACACAGTTACAACAGCAAAAATATTTTTGCATTGACTAGACACTCATAAAAAATTCTACCTGCCTTGCACAAAACCAGAAAAAAACCCAATTCATTCCACTGCTTGTGTTGGTCTACACTAGCACAAAAGTGGGAAAAAAAATCCCTGTAGCAATATGAATCTTACTTTTCTGTAGTTTTTATACAGCAACTCTTATTTAGAGATTAGTGACAAACTGGAGAAACAAATATTATTTTTTTATATTGATCTTTCCCAGTTTTAAATGTGAAAGTGCACAAGGCAATTTTTTGCAGGTAAAAGTAATAGCAACAATTTGATCTCTTTATTGATCTGCTAGCTTGTACAATGCCATCATAAACTGCCACTTCACAAAAATATGTCAATCAAACCAGGAGAGAACTACATTTTGAATTTCTCCTCCTTTTATCATAAAGGATGGACTGTAATTGCTATGTCTAGTTCTCCTAAGGATAGACATTTTCTGTCTGGAAGAAAATTTATCTTTTTTTTGTTGTTGTTGTCAGAAGGAATCAATTATCAAATTTAGGATAGGAGAACTCGGCCAGAGAGACCATTTAATTTTCCAGTATTTCTCCTGTGCATCAAAATTTAACACGAACAGTTACATTTTTCAGGTCAAGACTGCAGATGCAGAACTAGACCTTCTTTTGTAGCCTGAAGTGAGTAATTCCAACTGTCTCTGTTATGGTTTTATAATATCTCTTTTAATTTTCTTTTAAGTTTTGAATTAAAAAATCTGCTCCATCCATTTCTGAAAAACAGATTAGCTGTGTAATCAAATTCAGAATCTAAAACACAAAGCATATGCTCTCTGTTCAAAAGGTTGCTTTCATTTCAAAATAATGTCAAAACTTTGCTATTTAGAAAGTAAATTTCAAGAATGTTTTGTTTATATTCATATATACACAGCCAAAGGACTGTTAAACAAAAAAGACAATGAGAACACTCACCAAAAAAGACAGTTTAGGATGTAAGCATTATTTCTTAGTATTGAATATATAAACCGTTTGTGGAATCTATTAATTTTCAAATGCCTTCTAAAACTGAGGGTTAGATTAAAAAAATATTCTAGGAAATACCTTGGTCTCTCTTTAAAAAGTGTTACATGATCCTTATTGCCATGATGATAAAACTGTATTTTTCCTTGTATGCATCAGTTTCAAGATTTCCTAATTATAAGCACCTATAAACCAAATTCAGCACAGCAAGAAAAGAAATGGTCTGTTTTCTAGTATTTTTAATATTTAGGATGTGATATTCACAACTATGTCCACTGGAATGGAAAAAGCATGGTGAAAGCATAAAGAAGTGAGGGTTGGGAATTATTAAATAGCTGATTTCATAGTAATTTTATATCAACTTAATGAATAAACATGTTATGCATCAATTTTAGTCTAAGTAATTTTTATAAGCATTCCCCTAGCACTGCAGTACCCCCATAAATCCAAGCCTGACTGAGCTTGGGCAGACAGGACAGATGATTGGGTTTGTGCAGAAGCCTGGTGTTCACTCCCTTCAGCAGCTCACCACATGTGCCAGTGCAGCAGCTGGGGAGCCCTCGGCAGGCTCAAGGACCAGGGGGCTTAACTCAGATGGTTTTTATCCTATCAAATCCAGCACCCTCCTCCATTATTCCCAGAACATCTAAGCACTGGCCACATGGAACTGAACACTTCTTCAAGTACCTAACAGACCAGCACCCCACTTGTGGGATTTTAAGATTCAGAGAGAATCAAATGATTTCCTTGGATGTCAAGTAGCCCCAATGCAGTGATGCAGAAGTGGAAATAAATCCAGATTTCAGAGCCTCTTATCCAGTACCAAGATAGTTGTTTCTCTGCTACCCCTTGCTGATGGTTTCAGTATGAACAAGTTGCTCCGTGACCCAACTGGGGACTCCACATTGTTCCAGGTCAGCAGAAATACAATACCAACTTTATTCTTACAAAGCTACTTCATTCTTATTTCTTACTCTTCTGTCTCCATCTCATGATATGTACAGAACCTCTATGGCACAATGTTTAAGCAGTTTGTATTTTCCTTTTTACACGTTACACAATGGAAAGATATCAGGGACCAGATTTGCTTAAAATAAGAAGTTTCCAGCATTGAGCTGTTTCAGATTCTTACACAATTATATACAAAGAAATCTAATGCAATGGGATGAATGTTTGATGTCCCTATGTAATTTTCAATTGCAATTATCCCAACTGTTTGTACAACACTGACATTTCACTTAGGACTATAATTTCCCTGAATATATGCACTCTCGCCACACACTTATACCTCCCCATGTCCCAGTTTATTTCCAGATCTTATGAACATTAACTGGGAAAGGGACAATACTCGAATTGTGCACTGATATGTTATCTTCCAGTTACACATGCTAAATGACTAGCTGTGGAAGAGAAAAGTAACTTTTGAGACCTTATTTTCCTCTTTTTCCCCTCTTCTCTTTCCTAATCAATTACCATTTCCTCGGACAAGACAAAACCAAAATATCCTACCTAGAATTACATACATCTTTTGAGAAAAAGATAATAAAATTAAATAAAGAATAAAATTTAATACCCAGCTATTTTCCTAAAATGTATCTTAATAAGAACATGGAATTTCTAGCAATTACCAGGATACTTTAACATAGCGAGAAATCGAAGCTGCCACGCAGGCAAAACTATAATTGGTTAAACTGAGCAGCTGGGATTTATACACAGACATCATCACATGCTTCATCGTAGCTGCAATACTAAAATTACTTTTTCAAGCCCATGCTCAATTATAAAAAAAAGACCACCAACAAAAAAAAGGAACAATTTACCAGCGTTCTATGTGAAGGTTTGAGAAAGTCTGCAAGGCAGCTTCTCTGGTTAGAAGTTTAAATCCACACTGTGTGTCCCGGATCTCTTTGACACAGAGAAACCACACCAGGAAGTGGAACCCATACATGAGGAGAGTTCGGAAGTAAGAGCGCTGTGGACATAAGGTAAGAAGTTAATAGCTGGTTTCATTTGAGTGATGAGTGAAGTGCTTGAAGAGAGCTGTCTTACAGGACAGTAACTCTGTTTTGCGATAGCCTTCAAAGTTTGTAAACTGCTTGTATTTTGCACTGAAATGAAAACAGAACTTAGCAATTGTTACAGTCAAACAAAATTTTGGCTGAAAGGGAAAGATTTTGATCTAGGGAAAGACTTGCCAGTCATGTGTATAGTCTAGGATAGGAGAAATCTATATTCCTCTTCTCCTCTCCCCACTTCAGAGCAGTTTTTCACTTCAAGTTGCCTTATTAAGTAAAGAAGGAACCTGCACATAAATTTCAAATAATTAATGGAACAGCCATAGTATCTTCTGCATGATTCTTTGGAAGCATACAATGGACCAAGTGAAAACTATGTCTAAAGTAAAGGCTGCTGTGCAAGATATTTCATTTTGTATTCCCAGCAATGTTACAGTCATCTCTTTTGTTCTTTTACTTTCACAGATATATTTTATATTCCTGATAAATGCACCCAACCTATTCTTTGGTTACACTTGTGTTCTTTACACAGGAATCATACAGTTGAGTTTGTCCATGGACTCCAGACGCTGGAGTCTGGATTTGCAGAGGTGCCTCTTAGTTGTTTATTCCAGACAGTTACTAAACAACTAGAACTGTGATCCAAAAATTGCTTCTGGACTCGCTGCTGCTCTCAAGCTAAATTTAAGTGATTGTATCTATGACTGCAAACCATGTATCACGTAAAATCTTTAGGAGCCAACTATTCAACTGTGAAGTATCTCTGGGTGATAAAACATGCCTTTAAAGCCAACAATTTAGAATCTCCCTTGAAAAATAGAGAAGATGCTCGACTTATTATGTAATAGCCTTTGGCTAAGGAAAACCAAATTCGCAGATCGTGTCTTTTGCAAAATGCTCCTGCCCCAGTTTAATGGTGGATCTGGTGTGGCTTCTTTGGCTCTTTTGGCTCTGTGAGCAAGAACACTAGGCTCCCACCAGGGCCAGAAGGGAAGTGCTAGGAGGCTGCATGACTGTCAGACAGTGAAACTGTGTACTTACTTCACAAAGAGAAGTTTCTGGGTTATACTTATCATTCCTAAGACTATTTATGCAAGTCATAGTATAGATTCGTTAAAGGACATTAACAATTCTGAAGGCAGACCAGAATTCTTGATGTATTGAGACTGAACATAAGGGTGAAATTCTGGTCTTAATAAATTCAATACAGCTGCTTATCACTGCTTCATTCTACAGTTTTAGATGCCAATAAGTCCAGAGAAAAATTCCAACATCTAAAAGGTGTTTAACTTTTTTATACCTATTGCACTACACAACAGTCTTGTCCCACTATAGTAAAGGTAGTCTTTCTATTCCAGTCTAGGGACAACTGGGTGATGAAATGAAATGGGCTACACATTTCAAGCAAATCAGTACAACCTAACTAGCTTGTGATTCCTCTATTAAAAGTTCAGAAATATGGAGAGAAGCAGGAAGCAAAGGATGGACATGTCCTAAAAATCGTACTTTTGTATTAAAAGATGAAAGTCCTGTTCCAATTCCTCTCCCTAATGTAGTAAGACCTTCAAGAAATATGAATGCACTGAAAAAAGTCTGTCCACATTCACTACTTGACCATGCAATGAAACATCTTTTCTGGGCTCCACTTTACCAGCTACATAATCTCCCTGTAGTAGTTCCTACTTTCTGACAATGATGAAGGGTTTTTTTCTGGCTGTTTTTTTGTTTGTTTGTTTTGGTTTTTTTCAGCTTTTTGTGAGGATGGTAATATACATACAGCAATATTTGCAAGAACTCAGGAAGAGTGAACCAATACTATCTCATAAACCAGAAGAAAAAAAGTACAGATCTACCAGAGGCTGAATATTACCAGTGTAACTTCTTTTGAACTTCTGTAACTATTTTAGTAGTTGTGTATATATTTTAGAATAATTTCAAGTACTAAACATCAGTATAAACAAAGCTTACTCTTGAGAACATTCACCATGATGAGCACATCCAATGACACTAAAAAATGAGCCCAGCAATGTGTCTGTTGCAATACAAGTTCCATGCCTGTGCTTTGTCAATTACTGTCTGCCAAGCCATCAGAAAATCAGATGCAAGATAAGGCCATGTGCCTGTGCATCACTGTTCATTACACAAGAGTCACACATAAGAACAGTACTGTCTGTGTGTTCAAAACTCAAAAATTTTATGATGAGTAATATACAAGACTTAAACCACTTTCCCATGAATAGAGGTACTCTTCAAACAACTGGCTGCTAATTATCCCTAACTCATTTTAAACAGGTTTCAAGATCTGCAGGCCAAGTTCTTGCACTGGAAGGAAATCAATAATAATGAACTCATCAGGTGCCTTCCACTCCAGCCCCAGTACTAGTTACTAGCTACCAGTTCTGTCAGGGTTTAGAAGCTCTGCTTGTGAGATATTCTCAACTATAGAAATTAAAACCATAAATTGGAACACTAACTGAAATGAGTTCAAAATGCCTGAAATCTAGAACGCATCCTTTGTATATGATGGAGGACATCCTGCATGTATGACAAGCTTTTCCTTATTTTAAGCTTCCATTCTTTTACAAATATTGATTATCTAACTGCAAAACCTGTAGAGCAGAAATAAATACTGGAAATATTTGGTTATTAGTACACAGCAGGAAATGCAAACAAACCTTTGCTATTGAGTCCTTCTCCAGATGAGCTCTAGAACCACAGGAGATAGCCATCCCCTTCTGTACAGGAATATAAATTAAAGAGTTAATACTTAAAGGAATATTATTTGAATCGGTGGAATCTTGTGAGAACCATAAAATAAAACAAACTACAAAGCAGTACACTTTTTTGCTTCCTGTAGCCGCACTTCTTTTACTGCTAGGTTTAGAGCCTAAATCAGTCTTCTGCAATTAACAGACAATCTAAAGTTTATTACAGTTTAAATATGGTGCACGCAAACTGCCTCAATTTATTCAGGTCTGATTTAGCTTTACATTGTTTACTTTATGCATATGGCAAATGTGTTTAGCAGCACAGATGCAGCATTAAGTATGCAGCATTCCTAGAAACTAAAAGTTATAATGTACATTTTCCTTAAATATTGCACAATGGAAGCAGTAACAGAATAAAGCACTTGTTGCGCTGATATATCTTCAAATGAATAAAATGCCATGGTATCAGCCAAAAATATAATCTCAAATTAAATCAACATGATCAAAACAAAAGGTTTAACACTATTCTCACACTACTACTTCTGACAAAATCTCTCAGATCTACTCTATTCCAGGTCAATGCTGGAGAACCAGCAGCTGCTGCCACCCTGGTAGGGAAGAGGGTTAAGGTCACACGCTGCCCGCTGGGTGCTGCACTTGTGGCTCCTGCACCCACAGACTGCGACCCCTTCCACAGGTACATGCCCACAGCTCTGCCTGGAATCACGTCTCTTCTGGCACTCTGGGAAACCAGCTACAAGTACCTCACTCATCTGCATTTAAGCAGAAAATAAACCTCAGTTCTTTCAAGTCAAGCTCCCAAAAGAGAATGACTGTGCAGGGAGGTGGTTCTTGTTCCACAGGTTCTTGTATTTTTGTTTACAATAAAGCTCTTCCAGATACTGTCATTAAATTAAGGACCCTGAGAAAAGAAAACCTGTATAAAAGAGGGTGGAATTAAGATGCACCCTTAAAGGTATATAGGATGACATCAGATAAAATGAAAAGACAAAAGAGTAACAAAGAAAACTAAGTAGGCATCACATGGTATTTATACAGAGCAGAACAACTTCAAACAACTTGAAGGAAGGATAAACAGCAAATAGAATGTTCTGTACTGCCTTGAAGTAGGCACAATGGATGCAAAGGAGGCAAGAACTCAGTGAAAGCTCCTTCTGACAGCCCATTCTTGAGGCTTTTAAACTCACACTTAGGTCTCCAGGCTTACACCTACATCTTCAACTGGATCTCAAAAAATTTGAAGAGAACTACGGAAGCCTATCTTGTGTATTAAAGGAGGCATGTGTATTGAAGTAAAAGCATGAGAATTTATACTCACAGGCCATGGGTGGAGATTCTTTAGACCTTCTTCTACTTTCTCAATATCTGCAAATTTTGTAGCTCCATCTGCATCAGCCATAAGAATCTTTTTTCCCCGAGAACTAAAGACACCCTGCAATCAAAATAGTCAATAAAAACTTCAACACCTTTGAAATCAATTATTTGCCATAAACTAGCTGCAAGACACTCCAAAAACCTAATGTAGTAACAAGACAGTGATCTCTCACAGATTCCACACAACAGGTGAGTCTTAATATTCTGCTACTAGCAATAATTAACCTATTTATACAGTAATAACATCCAGAGACTTCACACACTGAGTGTCCACAGTGACAGACAATGCATGAACATGAAAGGCTAACAATTCCTCTCAGGAAAACCTAAATCTAAAAGTCAACAAGTTGCTACAGTCAGCTCTAGAGGGAAGCACAAAGAAGCAATGATTACCAGTTGCTACTACACTGGATGGCTTTTCTTTGTCATGTGAGCTATGGAAAGGAGGATGCAGTGTGAGTTTTTTCTAACATTGTTTCAAGAAAATTCAAGAGCTATTTCTCAAAACTAATTTAAGATTAAGTCTCAAGTCACAGTATCACAGCAAAACATTTGTGATGCACAGGTTTCACAGCTTATTTTGCCATATTCTTGGTCAGAAAAATGTCGTGATTTTTAAAGGGGTTCAGACAGGAAAACAATTAGCAGTGGGTGTGACAAAAGCTGGTTGCAACCAAGCATGTGTGCTCTGGAAAAGCCTGCCAAGGAAGTAGCTGTACACACATGCACTCTACATGATGCATTGCAAAAGTATATCACACAGAAAATTGTTCTCCTTCTCTTGGAGAAACTTCAAAATTGCATCTCTTACAACAGCTCCATACGTTCTAATATCATATCCTCTCCATTTCCTATAGTTACTAATTTTTCATAAAAAATAAACTGGTATACTAAAGATAGAACTGAAAATACAGGTAAAGACATGCCACTGACAATCCACAGAAGATTACCTTTTTTCAGAGAAGTGAGGTGTCATTCATGGTAGGAATACAATACTCCTTCTAAATGTGTAACAGCTATTTCATTTTCAGAACATTTTCATTTTATTATAATATCTATGTGAAAGCACGAATTGTGCTGTTTTGATTATTGAATGTGGGTGATAGCAGTGGGCTTCAGCAAACATAAACTTTGCTGGATGGGTTCTTGTTTATCAGCCATGTTAAAAACCACAACCATGACCAGGAGAGCAAAGTTTGCCAGTTTGGCTCTATTTTGTCTACAAAAGCTTAACTTTAATCTGTAACAGTTTTGGGTTATTTTTATTTTTGGTTGGCTTTTACAAATGCAAGCCCATTTCTAGGTAGAACTAACATGAATACGAAATTCAAGCCTTTTTTTCCACTTTGAAATCTCGTATTAAAAAAAAGGTCTCTGTTACTTATCTTTCTGGAAAGACAACACTGCTACCAAGATCTAAAATAAACTTATTTTAAAAAAAACTTTTTGCTTTAATTTATAGAATCTCTACTCTGTTTTCCCATAATCATTTTATTGATGCATTGAATTAAAAATGTCAATCAGCACAGCTCTATCTTCTGCATATTTGGGCACAGGTAGTTCAAAGAGAGAAGGAGATGAAAGTATTAATTACCGTCCTGACTGCTCCCCCTTTCCCGCGATTTTTTTCCAAAGATATCACTCGCACTTTGTCACTTCCATATTTCTTGCAGTACTCCTTTGCAACCTGACAGATACACAAAAAACCAGCATAAAACAAAATCAGGAACCGAGGGAGAAGCGTACATTTGCTCACCCTTCAAAAGAAAATAAATTAATAGCACAGAGCTATAACCACTTCAGGCGGCACAAATACATTGCCAGTGTTTGCTGGAGTCTGTATGGGAAAATAAAAAGCAGCTCACAGTCAAAACAAGAAGAATGAAGAAAGTAAGTTCAATAAGAACAGGATATTTCCCTAAGCAATTTCAACCCCCATCCTCCCACCTCCAAAAAAACTCAATCCTAATTTAATTTACATCATACTATTACAGACCTTTTCTATTAACACCAATAGTTAATAAAATAAATACAATTTTCTATGACAGCCACCTATTTCTCACTTGTCTTGCTGCTATTTGTGGTTTGGAAGAAAAATTCATATTGATCAAAAACCCCATTCACACTGCAAAGATCTGAATATTTTGTGGGGAAGAGAAAGCTTGAGTTTTCTCCTAATTTTTTCTAAAGGTTGTCTTGAGTCCTTTTAAGCCCAGAGGCCTGCAGCCATTGTATGCTCAGTTGAAAGAGATGGTGGAAAGAATGCACAGCAGTCAAAAATATATACCAGCAATCCTTAAAGCAATATGCATTTTAGTGTCTACCTCAAACATCATCCAAGCAGTAGGAAAAACCCCCACAAGCTGGCTAGCCTTCCTTGCAAATGACATACATCAAAGTGGAAGCAGAAGAATCAGAACTATTTCAAAAATACTACTACTAGCACGTGGATTTTTAATTGAACAATCCCACGAAGGGTGTGCGAAAGAACTGTGTCAGCTGTTCTGTCAATCACAGTATGAATGAGATATTTTAAAAGACTTTTTAGCTTCCTCAAATTCATATTCACATCATCACTCTGCAAATGTAGAGTATTTCATGTGAAATTTCTTGAAGTTAGGATTAGAATTCTTAGAATCTCATCTGCAGGAAAATGGTTGTCACAGTTGCCAATCAAGAAAACTAGAATTTGCAAAAGAATTATATGTGCATTCATGTCCATGCGTGCCATCCACGATGCATACAGGACAATGACAGAAATGATTCAGAAATGTGAACTTCAACTGTCAACTGCTTCAACTACCAAAGTATAAATATAAACCACTGTTATATTCCACAAATATACAAAAATCCAAATAAAATTCCATTCCTCTGACTGCTTGGGAAAACATTTCTTTTTCTTACCTTTGCAGTTTGATCTTTACTACCATCATTAACCACTATCACTTCATAAGTGAATGAAGGATCTTTTTTCTAGAAAATAAAAGCAGAAATAATAATTTCATCCAATTTTTTAAGTAGGTAGTAGGTCTTTCAAACATCATTATTCTTTTCCCCCTAGCGGTCATTCAGAGTTCCCAACAGACACTAATATGATGCAGTAAATTTGTTAAGATTAATTAAAGAATTTTGCCATTTTAATACAGGTATTGTTACATTGTTTGTCATGCTACCATCTAGAACTCAAAAATCAATTTAGTTGTAGAAGATGGAAGCTTAGAAAAACATCATTTTTAAGAAAACCCAAACAAAACAAAATCCACCAACTTTCACAATGAGCTTCTTAGCCAGAGAACAAATCCTAATGAAGAACAGATGCTTATGAAACTTATTGCAACAACCCAGAACTTAGTTTAGAAAGTTAAATGCGTGGTTAATCCTTAGTTGTGTCTTGGACAGATTTCATGCATATGAAGATTTTTTCATTCTATAGTAGCATATAAAATTTTTACTTGATTTAAAAATCCTTTTATGGCAATCGATCTAAAAATTACTGATAAGAGACAGAAGCATTATTTCTAAGTGGCCACGTACTACTGTTTTAATGTACACTAACATAATAAAGTGACTACATCACTGACTTGCTATACATAACACACAGAAAAATAATGAATTTTGAATGCAAAAAGAAATTACCTGTCTTTTTTCTAGATAATCCAAAGCTTCATCCATCATAAGTGGTACTAGAGAAAAAGTGGAGGAGGTCAGGTTAGCAGATTGTAACACCAAAAGAACCTGCACAAGCAAGCTGAAAACAGCCACAAAGCAAGGCTGAGCAAATCAACTCTCATACCACACTACCTTCAATAAACAAGCTTAGCAGCTGCAACTCTAAGTGCTGTCCTCTCTGAATGCAGAAAGAACACTAAAGAAAACACACACGTGATAAAAAGACAGGATAAAACCATTTTTTCTGACAAACCAACTTTTCATTTTGAAGAATGTAATTCTCTACACAACATTAAAGGAAATAAAAAATCATTCTTTATGACTGATCCTGTAAACCAGCACTGACTTTACCTATTTAAGCAAGCTGTCAGCTTGTGTACTGCCACATCAGCTTTAGAGCTTGGTTATTTCTATCACACCTAAAAGCCTTCATTCAGTATCAGGTACTCCTACTAAATATGGCCAAGTCAAACACAAACCCGTGAGATCATCCCTTTTCCTGCTTGTCTGAAGCTGCTGTTGTTGGTTAAAGAGTGGGAAGTTCTCAGATCAATTTTAAAAGTATTTTACTACTTCTTGCCTTGCAGCATTTGCAGGGGCAATGAACAGCCATTCTTCTAGGGTTCATTAAAATTAAGAGGACTCTTACAAGCGCCCCACGCTATTTTTAGCAGTAGAAATCAAGTTACACAATGCCTTAATTTTGAAATTCAATGTACTTGGACTGTTTTGTGGAAACTGTGTCCAAAATCTGATACATAATCTGGCCTGCCAGAATCTACTGCTAACCCAACTGACCTCTGCATTATTACAGTAATAAAAGACAGATTTTCTTCTTTTCCTCAAAAACAAGAAAAATCTTACACCGATTTTCCTCATTGTATGACGGCACAACGACAGAGAGTTCTCTCGTAGCAGGATCGTGGATATTTGGTGCAGATCCTTTCCTGCACTCAGCATCTTCGTGTGGCATTGTTTTGGCAGTTACATGAGCGATTGCACAAATCTGTGATGACAAAGAAGCGAAAAAAGTTGTAAAGCATTCTATTAGAAGTTTACCTAGCTGTTAAATGTGCTGTCAGGGGCAACCAATTATATTCCAGTACTGAGGTGGGTCACTGTTGTGGAATTTCACACAGGAAAAAACCCTCTCATGCCATTTGGTTACCTCCACTCTGACCACTGTCAGCATCATTGGCTTGTTGCTGTTTTTAACTGCAAAGCGTGCAGGTGCCTCCAAAGTTGTGGTCCAAGCCCCTTCCCCAAGTGACACTCAGCACACAAGCAGGTGCCACCTCTGATCCCCCACCAAGCCACTGAAATCAATGGCAAGGCTCATGACTAGCCAGACACATGTGCCTGCAAAACTGAGGCACTGATTCCTTTACGCATGGCTAAAAAATAGCTGTAGAACTTGGGTTCTGGAGCACTTTCATTTGGTGACACCACAGGCAGAATCACTCAGGTTGAAAAAGACCTCTGAGATCACCGATGCCCCAACACCACCGTATCAGCTGCACTGAGTGCCACGTCCAGTCTTTCCTTAAACACCTCCAGGGACGGTGCCTCCGCCACCTCTCTGGGCAGGATGCATACGTGGCACTGTGCACAGGCAGCAGAATTTTGCTTTCCAGGGGGTCGAACTCCTTAATCTCGCAAGGCATTTCGGATACGCAGAAACACAGCAACTTCCCAAATGGTTAACGCGAAGGCGTTACCAGGACATTTCCCAACCCGTACTGTAAGGCTGAAATGCTCCGTCTGGGTCCTCTTTGCCAGGCACGGCACCCCACACCTTGCCGAAACACGTTTCCCGCACAACCCCCCGCACAAGCGCAGCCCTGCCGGCTTCTACCGCCCAGCCCGGGCCGGCCCTGCCGCCTGCGGGGCGCGGCGGAACCG
>JANPWX010000134.1:2801245-2840526 GCA_024734555.1 Trochalopteron elliotii | reverse complement strand
CCCCCGGCGGCCCCGTCCGCGCTCCCACCGGCCCTGTCCGCGGGGAGCCTTGAGGGCTTTATCCGGTCACCGCCGCGGCTGCGCGCGGGGGGCGGGCTCGGCGCGTCTGGTCGGGATGGGGTCGGTGCTGCGGAGGCTGCGGAGCCCCGACGTGTGCGGGAAAGGCTGAGCGAGCGGGGTTTGGCCAGCAGGGAAAAGGCTCGGCAAAAAGCGGAGCTCAGTGAGGCCCGGAGCTACGTGGTATCAGATTTGCGGAGTATTCCGAGCTGGATGCTTAGGGATCACCGAGTCCAACTCCTGGCCCAGTGCAGGACACCCCCAGGAGTCACACCATGTGCCTGCGAGCGTTATCCAAGCTCTTCTTGGACTCTAGAAATTTTCGTGCTGTGACCTCTGCCCTGGGGAAGTTCCAGTTCCAGTGCCCAGTCACCCCCTAGGTGACAAACCTTTTCCTACTCTCTAATCTAAACCTCCCCTTACACAGCTGATAGCAGTTTAAGGAAGTTACAACTGTAGAGAATTCACTGACTTCCCATTTATAACTACTCGTTTTAAACTAGTCAAATGGTTTGGGTCAGAGGGGATCTTCCCCGGTCATCCAGTTCCAGTCCCTCTGCCGTGGGCAGGGACACCTTTCACTAGACCACGTTGCTCAGAGCCCCGTCCTGCCCGGCCTTGAACACTTCCAGGCACGGGACATCCGCGGCTTTTCTGGGTAGTCTGTCCTAGCATCCTTGATTCTACTGTGTTTATGGCTTAAATGCATCAAACAAGGTTTTTAGCACGTGCTGTTTCATGAACTGGAAGACAACAGACCTTGCCTTGGGCTGATAATCCAGTAGAACAGGACCAACACATGTGGAGCCAACAGGAGCAAATTCATGCTGGTCATTATGTTGGTGATGCATCTCTATGTTAGTTTGCATTTGGAAAACTTGCCTATTTATTTATCTTTTTTCTACCCCTGCCCCAGAAGCACTATTTTAACAAAACTATAAATGCTTTGTTTAAATGTTGGCAACAGTTTTTATAAAGCTTTTTTTTTTTAATCTTAATGATACCTGCTTAAAATACTAATACACAAATACTGTTCCTAGTGCATGATTAATAATAAGTATTAATTATTTCTCATCTGAAGCACTGCATGAAGCATATATTGTAATTTTATATTTTCTCAAAGATTCTAAGAAAAATAATAATTTTAAATTTTTATACAATTTTCTGCATCTGAATGCAGTCCTACACTTCTTTTGATTTAAAACTAATAGAGTTATTTAAGGGAAAGCTAGCAGTTTTTGTTGAGTGGATGTGCAGGCATGTTCCTTGTATGGAAGAAACATTTTGGAACTGAATTTAGGAAAACATCTTTTTTTTCAGATTAGTTTGGATTTTCCTCATTCTTCTGTAATTGTATTGCTAAGCAGCTTTGTCAGGCATCTTGATTCCCAGACTATTCATTGTGGGTTTGTGCTTGCTGCCTTTTTTTTTTTTTTTCTTTTCTGTGTCTTGCCTACTCAGGAGCATGCATTTGAACTTCTCTTTCTATTTGTTCTAGGACTGTGGAACCATTGGAATATTACAGGAGGTTTTTGGTGAGTGAACTATGAGACACCTGTATAAATTCCTTGTAGTGAATTTTTTCTTTCTTGCTTCTGCTCTTCTAACTTGTCTGCATAGAAATCTGAAACTGTGGAAATAGAAACTAAAAAAAAACCCCAAAAAACCAGTCTGAGCAGGTGAAAAACATTTGTGCTCTTCAGAACATGTTTTTCTTTCCATCTGTGGTGTTGAGGCTGTTTATCTTGATGGGTAAATTCTTCTGTCTTGAAAGGCGTTCAGGTTAAATTTGACCAGGAGTGTGATGCAGGTTTTTGTCTAGCACAAAATTATGTCAAACCAAGCTTTTAGATGCTACAAAAATCAGTAATAGAGACTATTGCTGCTAACCATGCACACAGTAACTGTGGAGGAAAAACACTGACTTTTGTTACCTTGAATTAGTTCATCTGTTACTTAAGTTATATTGACTTAGAAATGGGTCCAGTATTACTGCAGTTTTGGTTCTCATAATTGAACACCAAAACTGTTTGCTTTTGAAAAGCTTGAAACTGTGGTGAGTAACAATTCAGATCTAAAATGATGGGATATTGTTTCAGTTTCTAACGTAAAGGTTATGTGTTGTACAGCTTCTGACTGATGGTATTTGAATGTTGGGTTTTCTTTGGGTGCAGGGTTTTTCTTTTGTTTTCTTTAGTTCACTCTAATTTGAAGAGCTCCACTAAACAATGCAGACAGGCAGAAACTCTCATTTTAAGTTACCAGTGTGTGTTCATTTTTGGATGACATTCTGAGTCTAGCTTCCTGTAGTACCTACCCTTGAAGCAATCAATTTATTGTTATATTGTCTAAATAAATTCAAATGAATTTTAAAAATCTGGGGTTTTCTTTTGCAGGCTTACAACCACAAGCTACGTATCAGTTGATGAAAAGCCAGCTAGAATGTGACTGAGTTTTCTAGTATTTTTGAGAAGAGAGTCTTTTTTTAATGAATTTCTGTAGCAGAAATATTATTGTTTTATTTGATAAAGTATGTTTTCTAATTTGAAGTTTGTAATTTTTCTTTAGAAAGAGAACTGTCGGCCCGATGGAAGAGAATTAGGTGAATTTCGGACAACCACTGTCAACATAGGCAAGTGTTTATGTGGAATAATAATAATGGGGGAGGTATTATTAGTATCAGGCTATAGTGGTGATCTTAACATGCTAACTGGTTTTCTTGGTTTTTGCATTTGGAAACCAGGAAGAGGAAGGATTTTTCTTCACAGTTTCAACAAGCATGAAAGAGAATGAGTGGTACAATAATATCCTTGAGCACTGTTTTCAGTCCTGTTCCTGGGCTGATGTACACGGTGTAATTAGTCAGTTCTGCTCTTGTAAGTGCAGCACAATTTAGGTGCCCTCATGAGTTTGCAGATGACACCAGACTGGGAGTGGCTGATATGGCAGAGGGTTGTGCTGCCATGCAGAGGGGCCTCAGCAGGTTGGAGACCTCACCCATTCTGTGTGATTGACTGTTTAATACAAAGATTCTGTCCCACTCTGGATTTGAGACTTTGCTTAGCCTGTATTTAGTATAAGACAATGGAAAGTAAACTCTTTGTGAAGGTTGGATGTTATTTAACACCCTTTGAAGGGAAAAATAGATTTTATTGAACAGTACTTTTTCTCTTCAGGTTCAATTACAACTGCAGATGGTTCTGCCCTGGTGAAGTTAGGAAATACCACGGTGATTTGTGGAGTAAAAGCGGTATGGTTGGTTTTTATCTTTATTTATCTGTTAGGTGAGTTTGTGCATTTGTGTTTAGAATTAATCATCCTTGGAGTTCAAATAATGTGCCAGTCAGATGAAATTACAGTCCTTCACCTGAGTTACTTCCAGACTTAAAAGTTAATATAGAAATGTAATTGTATAATCCTACCTGTATAGTCTGAGAATATGTATTTTTGTGATGCCCATTGTGTATGGGGAAAGATGTGTACAAAACTAAAATCCCTATTATTTCTAGATAAAAGCTCTATAATTGAAAAGTTCCTGAACATCAATCAGTTAAGTGCACTGGGAATGAGCTGGCTGGACTATTGCATGCCTTGTAGCCTCAGCTCTCCTGCTGGCCTGCCATGACCTACAAGACAAATGACTGCTCATCCCTGTACTGAGTTCTTGCATAGGAAATTTACAGATAAGGACTGATTAAAAATGGCTTTTGTAAATCTTATTGTAATGATAACTGGGAAGAAAACAACCATTTGTATATAGAACAGCTGGAAAATATTTTGTACAAAATTCTGGTCTTCATTTTTCTCTTTTCTATTTCTTCAGGAACTTGCTGCACCTGCAGTGGATTCTGCTAATAAGGGATATATTGGTAAGTGTTTCAGTATGGATCTTACTCAGGTTTTGTATTGCTTCAGCTAAAAGGTTGTGAAAATTGTGTTGTGAAGATTTCTCAAAAGAATTAATTTGGATCAAATTTTATTACATTCCTTCAAATTAATTTCAATTTGACATCTAGGCATCTAGAATTCCCTTTGCTCTGCTTGTGACTTTTCCATATACAGCTACCTTTTTATTGCTGATTCCAGGCTGGGCATGGAAGGAAACCTGGAACACTCTGTATATTAAGAGTGAGAAGGTCATCTATAAAAGATAGTGGCATGCAAGGCTGTGCAAAGGCATGTTAACTTGTTTCAAAATCTCAGTACGCAAAAAATGTAACTCTTAAAAACAGTGAAATAAAAAGTGTTTATTTCTCAGAGAACTCTAAGTCCTGGTGGTACCTCCTCACTCCTGTTTGGAGTTTCTTTGGAAATAAAATAATTCTGTGGAACTGAGAGCTCAGATGAAATCTCCTTTTTCTAAGGCATCTCCCAAGTATGTTGTTCTCAGTGAGTTTGACTATGCTTAGGTTTTTTTCATGAGTGTTTATGCATGTTTTTGCTTCAAGTCTAAAGCCTCAGGTTTTAATGGTTGATGAAAAGCAGGCAGCATACCAGTGAAGTCAGGCTGGGATGGAAATGCTGCTGTTTCTTGATCTGCTGAAAAATGCGTAACACTTAAAGAAGAATTTGTGTAGGTCATGATAGAGAAGAATTATAAACAAAGAGTGGTAGCTAGGAGTATGTGCTTTTCCATGGAATATATAGTTTACTGAGTACAGAGAGTACTACAAGTTCTTTAATACAAACTCATGCATAACTTTATTTTTGACGGGAGAATTAGGAAAGCTCGACTGAAAAATTCTTGGTCTTGCCTTTCATTTGAAGTACATAAAATGGTATTAAGAGCATCTGTTACTTATTTTCTTATTTTTGATTACTCATTGCCTGTTTTCTTTGGTTTATGACTAATGATTCTTGCTACCTAGTTCCAAATGTAGAGCTGCCATCCCTCTGTGCAGAGAGGTTTCGCTCTGGACCACCCGGTGAAGAGGCTCAAGCAGCGAGCCAGTTCATCGCAGATGTGATTGAAAAGTAAGAACCATCTTAGTACTCTTTAAGATGCAAACAAATCTGCAAGATAGTTTTCTATTTCCTTGCTTACTCTCATTTTATTTTAGTTCGCAGATGATAGTGAAAGAAGATCTGTGTATTGCCAATGGCAAGGTAAGTTGTATCTCAGAACGAAGAGGGAGATAGTAACAAGACCACAGTACCTGCACACAAGTACAAATACAGAAGGTATTTGAGGTTAAAGGGGGTTTTAGTGTTGTTTTTGCTTTTCAGTCTTCATAGCTTAGTTTACATACTAAGTGCAAAAATCAATTGATAGAAATAAGTATCTGTATTTAGTGTGGCCAGAATTTTCTTATATATTGCACCATTTGCTTAGTTGATGTAATATCTCACATGTGCAAATCTTTTTTGATAGCTTGCTTGGGTGTTATACTGTGATATCATATGTCTGGACTATGATGGAAACCTTCTGGATGCCAGTGTCTTTGCTTTGTTGGCAGCATTAAAAAATGGTAAGTCTTCCTTAGAACAAGACATTCTCATTAGTGTTGCTTGGAGAAATGCATTCGTTTTGAACCCTTGTAATAGGTAGCTGGTTCATGGGACTGTTTGTCTCCTGTCATTTCAATGCAAATACAAGGTGGAAATGATGGTGGGATGCCATAGGTGTGTAACAGTGTAAAAATAGGATCTTTTTGTACGCTTATTATTGCTTTCCTAGAAGACTAATGGCTCTTCTGCCACGTGTTCTTTGGTGTCAGATACCTGAGTCTTTCAGCAGTGGCAATAAACGAGTTTGACATCCACATCAGGGTATTACTTTGATAATGTATTTTGTGTAGGCAGGATGAGCTGTCAGAGGCTTTACTTACACAAGTACTTTGTCACAACAGAATATTCCTTTCCTAGCTTAATGCATTAGTTTACAAACATTAGTTTGTAAAAAAATGTGTGGACTGATTGTTCGTAGGGGTATGGCTTATAAATGCACAAAGGCAGCAGTTTTAAGGGAAGCTTATGGCAAGGCCTCCCTTTCTGACTGTGAATTGCCAGCCTTGGAATTCCCCTAGCTACTTTGCTCTTGTCCTCGTCACCAGCAATGTATGGATTGTCACAGCAAGAGTTAGGTGAAGGTCAAGTTGCAGTGTTTCTACAGATAAATAAAATTCATGACACGAGACTATATTCCTTGTTTTTATATGTCCAGTAGAGTTGGGGAAAAAATACTTTTGGTTAAATATGACTCAAGTATTTTCATTGTGTGGCGTTTTGGAAGTAGAAAATATTTCTGTGTTAGGAGAAAAGCTTCTGTTACCTTGAGTAGAAAAATCAAATACTGTCCTTGAATTCAAGATTTTTTTTTTGTAGAGAGTATCATTAATGTAGGCAAAACTCTATTCTGATTGATTTTCAGTGGGTTAAAAGAAAAGCTTAAATATTTCAGTAGTCAACATCTCTAGGTCTGCTAAACCCAGCAATGTTTTTAATATTAGACCATTGTAATTTTTTCATCTCTTCAGTGCAATTGCCATTGGTTACGATAAATGAAGAAACTGGTTTATCAGAAGTTAATTTAAAACAGAAGAATCCTTTGATTATCAGAAAGCATCCGGTTGCCACATCATTTGCTATATTTGATGAGTAAGTTCCAAAGTGTTTTGTACTTTATGGAAACAACAGTGTCTGTAAAACAAATGAAAGACAGAGTATGCCACCAGTGATGTTTCTGCACTTCTGCCATTGACCAGCGTGGAGCCTCAGGCAATGCTGCTCCAGCCATCTTAAATCCACAGCCTCTCTCATTGAAGGGGCCTCTAGTTCTGTGATGTAATGAGTGCACAGAACAAAGTGAGTCTGCACTCCGTAGCTTCTTCCTGTGGCTTAAAGCACAAGTGGTTCCCAACCTAAAAGATGAAGCTTAAAAGTACAGGGATGGGTACTGTTTTAGGTTTTTGGTATCTTTAAGATGAAAATGTTACCAGTGCAATTAATGTTTTAGAAACCTGTGTAAGTAACTGATAGAAAAGATGGTAGTTTTTGAACAGCTTATTCCAAGGATATAGTCAACAAAGTAAGTAAGAAGTAACAGTCCAGTTAGAACAATGGAACCCCTAGATTACTGAAAACATAATTAATTACCCAAGATGAAGTGTAACCAGCATGCTTAAAGTCATTGTTCATGTAGGAAAAGAATCTGATTATGAGAATTCAAAGTAATCACATCTGATAACTTGACTCCTCATCTGAAATTGTTTACTGGCTCTTCATTAGCTCAAGAATGTTAAAAATGTGTTCTGCTGCTATGTATAAGGAATGCAGTAATTTCTGGTGCCATCCATTTGCAAAGTAGAAAGTGACAGGGCCATGCTCACTGTGCTATTCAAATCTATTTGGAGATGTTGGGGGATTATGGCACATTAATGTGTATTCACAGAAATGATTAGTAGGGCTTTTCATCCAAGTAACAAATGGGGTGGGGAGAGCAATAATCTCAAATGTTGACCAAGTGATTCCCAAAATGCATCAGAGCAGGACATTATTGGTACTTTAGAGTGCTTCTGTTAATTGCTTTAATACCATTTCTGCTGGGTCTGAAGTTTGATGTACACTGAGCGTTTAGGTAACATACTAGGCAGACAGCTGTCAGTAGGGTATTATTTACACACAAATCACACATACTTACACATAGACCAAAAAGCTGTCTGGGGAAGAAGGCTTTCCATGAGTGTCTGTTGGGCTTTGTCTCCTTCTCTGAAACCAACTGTCGAATCAAACAAGTTAACCCTCCTTTTAGCTCCTAAAACTAAGTATTGTTGAGGGGGTGTGTGTCTGTGTTGTGTGGTTTGCATTGTTGATTTTTTTCAATTCTGGCTTACTAATTTTCCTAGACCTGTTGACACAGCCCTTTCAATAAAATCCTTTACATACTCTGGCTTCCAGAGGCATTTTTCTTCTGCATAAAAGGCCTCCTTCAATAAATGAAAGTGGTAGGTTGCTAGTTAGTGTGGCCATGGCTGAGGAGCACTGGTGCAGAGCTGCTCCTGTGGCAGTGACCTGTATGTCAGCAACAACCATGCATTGAACTGCTCATGTGATGTATGACAGCCAGAAATATTCTGTCTAATAAGCTATTATATTTTATATCTCTATCTATATATCTAATAAGCTATCTTAAGCACCCCACTGAATTTGTTTTTGAAGTGTTCCAGTCTGAGTGAGGTTGGAGTTCACTGACAACAAACTTAAGAACTACTCTGGTGAACCTGCCATTGGAAATGGGTTTTGCTTTAAGGTATCTGGTGGAAATTTGTGCAGCCTACACCCAAAACAAAGGCCAGTCTTCGGTATAACTACAAAATAATTACTGCAGTATTTCGTATTATATATGCAAATGGCAATTTAGTGGTATTTTCCTGCAATACATCACTGTCACAAATATTTAAAACAGCTTATATGCCTATTTTCCAGTCATAAACACATTATGTGGAATCTCCTACATTTTTTGGGTTTTTTTTTTTTTTTATGGTGCATTTTGGTAGAAAAACAGATAAGCTTGATCACTAAATCCATCTACAAGTATTCTATAAGACTACAGTAAAAATTGTGTTTTGCAATAACATTAATGAAGCAATGTATACCAACATATCTGCATGCATTTCTTTCACAAGCACATTACTCATTGTTGATCCAACTGCTGAAGAAGAAGATTTAGCAACTGGAACAGTAACCATTGTAACTGATGAAGAAGGCAGACTCTGTTCTGTCCATAAACCAGGTACGTGTAAATTTACTACAAAGAAATGTATGGAGATGATGATGTTAGGTCAAGAAAAGATTATGTACCTGCTTTGCTTTGTGAGATGCGGGTGCTATATGGCAACAGAGTGTCTTTTTGATTAGTCTTTAAATTACCTGCTCTTGAAAGGAGTTTTAAGATGGTCCCATGACTAAAGTTCAAAAAGCAGTCACAGCAGAGGACAAATTCTGCATGTCTGCTGTTACAGCTCGTTTGTTTCCATTATCTTTGCCTGAAGCTAGGGCTGGGAAAGCTGTATGCTTCCCAGGTGAAAGGTGCTGGTAATGACAATTACTGTATTAATAACCGCATTTGGAAATCACAGTTAGATACACGTAACTGAAGTAGAAGCAGAAAATCAAATTGTTCCCTTCAATGTTTAGGTGGAAGTCCTCTTACAGGAGCCAAGCTTCAAGACTGTATCACCAGAGCCATTACAAGACACAAAGAAGTAAAGAAGCTGATAGACAAAGTAATAAAAAGTATAACACCCAAGTGAACAAAAAGAGAGCTCTTTTCAAAAATGGATTTGTAAAAATTGTATTTGTTACAGTGTTCACAAACCTTTTTTACTAAATAAACAAATACCAATACTACATTTACAAAGTTAATTTTTTCTAGAATGTTTTTCACCCTTATTCTATGTACAATGTTGTTGAGTGGTAAAAAATACAAGATAAAACATTCTGTTAAAAAATTAAGTGACTTGAGAAGCCAGATCCTAGTCGCTTTATAGATGCAATTTCTAAGTTCTGTAAGGCTGGCTTCCAAAATCAGTTCATTTCTTTTAGTGTAATGTCAAAAGTTCATTTTCCCACCAGTAATATAAAACACTAATTTAATTTGAAGCCTTTTCCTTAATAATCTGGAAAAAAAAATTCCCCTTCAAATCAATTTTTTTTGGGGGGAGGCAAGTCTCATGATTTTGGAGGGGCTGGTGTGCCTCTTTTCCTTTTACTTTTTGAGTGGCTGCCTGAATGCTGTTGATGATGCAGGTGAGCTGCTTGTGCTGCTGCCGCTGCCATAGCCATTTGATGCTGCAAGAATCGTAACTGCTGCCATGGAGGAGAAGGGAGAAAAAGCTTGTCAGTGTTGACTATAAAGCTTTCACATCAGGAAGAATGAAAGGGGGGAGAGAAAAAACGAGGAAGCACCAGGTTGACAAAAGGAACACACCATGTACTGGGGCAGTAGGAACAGTCAAGCAGCACCAGTGGCACAGAAGCCTGCTGAGGGCACAAGCTAACGTTTTACATGTGAATTTGCACAGCTTTGTTTCTTTGCCCTTTCTCTTCATTGCAGTAACTGCAGTAACTCAGCAACTTCACTGAGTGTTTGGGTTACACAGTACTTTTTTAATGTGATACCTTCTCAGTGTATGCATCGTATGAATTTTCTGTATGACAAAGAGAAGACTGTGTCCTAAAAAAAGGCCAGAATATTTTGCAGACCTCTTGCTTCCATGTACTGACTGTAGCAGTGCTACATTTGAACTTCAGGTGCTTACATCCATGCCATTTTGAAATCTGTTAGCACCTAGCATAGTATTTAGACATGTGCCACAAGCACCCCTTGAATGTTTGCAAATCAGGAAGGTGAAGGGCTTAAACGAGTAAAAATAAATTCAGTGCTCCAAGCTGAGAGAACCACAGATTTCAGGTCTTGCATGATAGTTTGCCAAATACACATTGGTTCTGTTGAATTTTTTTGTCTCTCTTTTTCCTTCAATTTACAAGACCATAACTGCATTAGTTAAAGAGAGCCCAAACAGGCAACATTTTTAATTTTGGAGCCAAGAATTGTATTTTTAATTTAATTTTTTTTTTAAACACAGTCAGAGTGAAGTTGCTGGATTACTTGTATCTGTTGCTGCTGCTGCTGCAAGGCTTGCTGTTGTTGCTGTTGCAAGGCAGAAGAGAGCTGGAGTCTCTGCTGAGGAAGGCTTTGCCCAGGTCTGTTCACGGCAGAGCCAAGCTGAGACAACACTGAGAAAGGAGAAGGGGAAAGCAGGCAGGTCAGAGAGGTCAGGCTGAGTTGGTCGGGGAGGGTGACATAGGAATACAGTGTAACAGGAAAGGGGGATCAATAGAATTAGTTTCAGAGTCAAATTGGGAACAGTGCAGAATAAAGTATACATGATATACATACTCTGTTAGTTAGAACATAATTAGATTATGAAGTGCTTGTGGGACACAAAAGCTTCTCACACTGGATGTTAAACACAGAGTTAAAGAAACATTCCTTAATGAAGTCTGGCATGAAGTTCCCTGCATTTTCGTTTTGTCTTAAGTGTAACTTGTTTTCATGTGATACTGTCAATTGATGGCACTTAACTGCCAAACAAAGCAGAGAAGTGCATGCTTTAGAAGTCGAGTATTTCTCAAAGAATTCATGTCCTGATAATAAACAGTAATTCATTCTGGTCTAATGTAACACTTCCTTAAGACCAAACTTCATTGCAGTGTGAATTTATCAACATAAACACTTAGCTACAAAAGGAGGCTCAGCAAGCACATACCTGTGGCTTGAGGTTGCATAAAATTCCCTACTCCAGTCAGGTTAATTACAGCAGCTTGTTGGGCAGATAATGCCTGATCTTGATTGGATGGACCTTGGTCAGACCCCTAGCAAAAATGAAAAGCTTGATCCTTATTACCAAACTTTTGTATCAACGACTCAGCAAATAAAGCCAGTGTGAAGGCAGACTTCTGAAGTGCCATTTACAAACATTTAATGCTACGTCATCCAGTGTGTGTAGATACAGGCAATACTGTAGTCATTAACAGTAGAACAAACAGATATTGAGTACCCCAGAACAGCTTTGTTTTGGCAGAAATGGTATTGCTCCTGTTACCCAGCAGAAGTCCCATGTAGTTGTCAATTCCTCTGCAGTCTAGCAGAGACTACACTTTATGTTGTAATCTTATGACTATTTCCTGTCCCACTCCCAGCCCCAAAGTCTTCAGGGGACCCTGAGACATCCATGTGCAAAGGTCCTAATCAGTCAAAGTGTGCAAAGCCTGACACTTAGATTTCCTGTTCATATTATGCCACGCACTCCTTAATTTCATAAAAATACAGACCCCACTTTTAAAACTGTATTTTTAGAACAGAGTAGTTTTCACAGTAATCACTTTAAAGGAATTAGTGGAGTCTGACCTAGTGTCTCCTGAAGTCAAAGGGTGCTGAATTATGACATCTTCTAGAACTTCTGCATTGATTTATAACACAGGGAAATAAAGCATTATATGCACAATTCAAGAAAACTGCATGGCTTATCAGTCAGAAAAAAGCTGGTGCAGTCCAGGGGTTGTAATGCTTCTTCAGCATTACATTATAATGCCACTAAGAGCTAGGAAAACCAGACCAAAAGACTGCATGTTGAGACATCACCTCCATGATGACTAAAAGTCACAGAACCACCACGTGGAGAAAATCCCTAAGTATGAGAGAAAATGCCTATTTGTAGTGGTAGCACAGAAAATTGTTGGTTTTGGGCCTAAGTTTTTTCACTAAGCATTGTGAGCACATACATTGCTGTCCTTATGAAAGCGAAGGAATCTAGTGCTCATAATAGCTCATTTTAGCCAATGACCCCCCCCTCTAAAATACAAGGTATGAGAGAAGTTCCTTAGGGCAATTTAACCAATGCAGAGATTGATTTTCTCCAGAAGAACTTTCTGCCACAAGAAGGACTAGGCTTACATCAGCCTTTTTGTAAACACCTCGATGTTCAATATGTAGAAAATAAAACCCAACAGTAAAAGGTCACATGAATTTTTTTTTTTTTAGTAGTTCAACTACTAACTGACATTCAGAGATTTGGATGCTGTGAACAAATTGGAAAGTTTCCCATTAAAGTGTCCCACAATCCAGAACAAGGCCTGTGGCACAGGTGGCTATATACCATAAAAAATTTGGAAGAGGCGTCTTATTTATGAACAGTCTATAGTATCACAAGTGAAATTATGACAAACTTGAGTATCCAGTAGAGAGTATTTGTAAGCAGAAAACTTGCATGTCTGGGAAAATGAACACAAAAGCAGACCAGCTAGTTTTCTCAAACTGCTGCAGCAATGTTGGTTAGGGTTTTTAAGTACTAACCTGGTACCTACACCTTAGGATTTTTAAGGTGCAACTGACCACTCAAAATTTGTCATTTTGAGGATGGATCAGTCTCTATCAAGACTTTAGATTTCCTCAGTGATTAATGCCTTTAACACTAATTACAGGCAGCAGTAGAGCAAATGTCTTAAGATTACAGCTTTAAAGACAATTGATACATCTTTTGGTGTAAAGATTCTTTTGAAACTACAGCAGAGAGTGTTGTAAGCCAGCTCACAGGAGTGAGTAACAATTTTTGGTTACTCTGTAATAATCCTGACTGCATTTTTTCTCTGTTCATCTGATGTATCTGTTATGCTGAACATACCACTAAAGCTGATTTTACACCACGCATACAGTGGGGCTGGCTCTCTACATGACAGAGTTAGACAAGGCTCAGCCAGTTGTTTTGTTACAGCTTTTCTGTACAGGATATAACTAAAGAAGTATAACCCAGCTCCAGCCATAGCAACAAGAGCCACTGCAGTCTTTGCTGTTTGAGAAAATTTAGGAGGAAGACTTTCCTCCCCCTCTGCTTCAGATCTATTGGGTAGTGGCTCATTTACTTGTGGAGATTGGGAGAATAGGAGAAACTTTCATCCATACACTCCAGACCTCATGAGGGCTGTTAGCACACACCTGTTCTCCCTGTTGCTGAGGACTACAGGTTGTAGGCTGCTGAGATTGCTGCTGTGGTGAAAACTGTAACAGCTGCTGCTGGAGTGGGTTAAAAATAAATGAACCACCTGGAAGCTGTTGAAGATTAAAAACAAAGGCATAATTCAATCAAACTGCTGAGTTTCCTACTGTTCTAGGATGAACATAGTATTGATAGTGGTGTACTTCCTAGAGGCTTGATTTTTGTTTTGTAATGCCTTTAAAATCAAACAGTTTACAGCTGTTGCTGTTTGTGAAAAAGGCTCATGTTCTGAAAACAAACTTGCATGAACTTATAGAAAAGTATTTCCACAGGAAAATACATTTTAATTATTTTAATTAAAATGGCAGATACTGTACTGATACTGGAAAGATAAATGCCAGTCTTCAACAGCACTGTATATAATTTCCATTTTCAGAATATTCCACTGAATTTTAATAGGTAGTGAAACGGCCTTGATTCCGCTCCCTTACCCCAGCTTTAATTGCACTTAGTTCAGCTGAATTGTTTCTGGTTTATATGAGTGGCAGAGCTAGCTTGAAAGGATGTCCTTCAGCATGGAATCACTCAAAATACAAGCATTTAATTCTATAGAAGAGCTCTACTCTGGCATAACTGCCTCCTGTGCCTGCCCTTTTCCATGTTTCTGGAGTGGGAAGAGGAAGTAGCAAAGCTGGAATTAATTTTTTGAAATGTGGTGCAACCTATGTGGAACACTGAAACTGCAATTCTGCACCTGCACCTGGCAGCTGACTTCAAAGTCTTGGAACTCCACCCAGTTCCACAAACAATCCCTGTTTCCCTTTTAAGTGCAACTCTGACATAATAAACATCTGCTCATGTTTGTATTTGTATGTATGCTTAGTGCAAAGAAAGCATTTACAGACCTTCTATCTTCCATGAACTTCTATTTCCTTACCAAAAACTCTTTTAAACTCATTAGTGCACCTACCTCTGCATGCTGAGCTTGGCTTTTAGGCATTCCCTGTGTAACCTCAGAGTGATTCGACTACACTATCTTGTACTGTATAATTGTAACTTTAGTATAAAGAATGATCTGCAAGGAAACCTTACGCAAATCCTGAAAGATTGTATTTTAGAATCAATCTTTTGAATCCAAATGTCAGCATCTTTATATTGTTACTGAGAACTATCTGCTTTTTTCTGAGCTAGGAATATAACTTCCACCTGGTATCTCTATGGAAGTAGTCTTTTCTCTTATTCTAAGCCTTTCAAATAAGCAAATAAGATTTGCAGTAAATGGTCTGGCCAACTGGCTCCAAAGATCTGGTGTGGGGCAGTGCAGTAAGCAGCACTAAGCAGGTCACTATAGAAAGGTAAGAAATTATCATTATTATTGTGTCCAAGTATATAAATTACCTGTAGAAGATTTAAGGGCCGAAGATTTGATGTGTTTTTCAAACCAAATGGGCTGCCTGTTAAAGAAAACATCTTTTTATTAGTAGGGAGTCTTTACTCAGTTGTATTTGTGTTTTGCAGTACACCTTTCCACTGGGACTATTTCTAAATATCTGGAAATTGGAAAACTGGTAAATTGAGGGTACACTTAATACTAAGTGTATAATAATACATGTATAATACAAGTGTAATACTGGCAAGTGTAAATTAAGTGTAAACTTAATACAATGCTGCATTTTCCATAATGCAGTTCATAGTTATTCAGACTCAAAGTGCACAAGAGCTGACTAAATGGAAAGAAATCTGTATTACTACAAACATAACACTATAACCTGTGACCTATAACCTGTTCATGCATTTACACAAAAGTGACTGTGGACAACACCACAGCAGTTATTTTTCAGTGATCCTTCTTCTGACTTTAAAATGTTTTACTGTTTGTACAGTAAATCCAAGAAGTCCAAGGGCTCAGTGAAGTAATACACTCTTACCAATCTTTAACAGAAAACAATCTCACCCCAATTCTGAGCAAGGCTCCAGTAAGACAGCAGCTATCAAACAGAAGCCCTGGAGGTCTTGCACAGACCTAGCTCAGCTAACTCGCATCTGTTGTGTGGGTGGCAGCACAGCATGTACAAATTTGTGACACCAAACTGGTAGAGGTTGATAGTGCTTGAAAGGACAGAAGCAGACTAAAAGCAATCCTTGTGAATTGAAGAAATGGTCCAGAACTCAGTAACACTGAATTAAAAAAAGACAAATGACCGAGTACAAAATTGTAACTATCTTTGTGTCTATACAGCAAGAAAGGACACAAGAAGTCACAGTAGGTCACAAACATATCCAAATCATCCATATCACAAACTACAGAGCACACAAAAGAGAAGAACCTCTTCACACAGTTTACATTTATAAAATTCACTGTCACAAGATGCTGTAGAGATTCCAAAAATATACATGGGTTCAAAAACCAATTAGATAAATCCACAGACTAGAAATCTAGCACAGGATATGAGCACAAAGATCCATGTGCATATTCTTCAGCTGAGAAAGTCTCAAAGCTGTAGATTGCCAGAAGAGATACAGTTGTAGACAAGGGATGTTTCATTTCACATTTTCGCCTCATCTCAAACACTCTCCTCAGTATCCTCTAATGGCAACTGTCAAGAGACAGAATATAGACTGGATGGATTTTTGGCCTAAACCAGTAAAGTCATATTAAGGTAATGCTGTTGCAAAAAATACAGATAAAAAATAGGCAGACCTCATTTGGGGAAATGTTAACAGGAATGTTGTGAAAGAGATGAGATGCATTTATTCTGCTGTGCTCCACAGTGGTAAATCAGCCAAGCTCAGGCTTGTGTCCCGTTTTGGTTATCACATTTTAAGAAGGATGTAAGCAAATTGGACAGTCTAGAAAAGAGTGACAGGATTATGAAAGGTTTGAAAAATACGACCTATCAGAAAGAGAAGACAAATGTGGGACATGACAGCATGTTTGATACTTAGAAGGTAAAGAGAGAGAGTGAACAACTATTTTTCACATCTGAAAGGTATAGGAGGAAAAAAAAATGCAGTTCAGGAGATGCACTGTAATTAGAAGTAAACATTTTGCATGGATAATGAACCACTCCAAACAACTACTGAGGAAGACTAGAATCTTCTTTAGTGAAGGTATTTAAAGACAGTTTAGATAAACATTGGTTCAGTATGGTTTAGACAGATTTAACTCTTAGCATAAGGGATGGATATCTTGAAGTTGTCTACTGTTCTCATTCTATAACCTAGAATACCAAGTCTATATATATTAGACTTTTTTCCTTTATTATACATTCAGAAAATATAAACTGATAATTTAAATTGTGCTTTTAAGATTTATATTGTTGGATTTGAAAGCAATAAAGAACTCCTCAATTGTTGTACATGAATAAAGTAGTACCAGGGCCAGAATAAAATGCCACACACATTTAAAAAGTGAGGCCTCTTTCTGAGCTCAATCATGCCTTTTTTCTGGCAGTTATCATTATCAAAATTGCATTTGAATTTGGAGTTTCTCTCAAACCTCTTACTGAGGACACCAAACAATCCAGGTTTTGACTGCATATCCCCAGCCTAGCTCACTAAAAAACAGCTTCAATCTCCAACACAGCCCACACCTTGAAATGCAAAAACACGTATGTTGTTCCTGAGCTCCAGCCATCAAATACACAACCTCTTCACACAATGGCCACTTCAGTCCATTTTTCTCACAAAATGTTTTCACACTGTCCCTGTCTGAAGGGTGGCTTTTCCCCTCAGTCACACTGACCTGCTTGAGAGGCAGATTGCATTGCAGCGGGCAGCGCACTTGGTACCAGACCTCCTGGGGGTAAAATGCCACTCAGATTTATACCTGCAGGGGCTATGGCACCAGTGTTGCACCCCAACATAGGGTTTGAACCACTCATCAGTGACTGTGCTCCACTGTAGAAGAGGAAAGACAACACATAAACCCAAGTGGAACAAATAAGTCTTAATAACTAAACTGTTGCCTTCTGTCTCATGGCAAATAAATCAGTTGCTTGCTGTAAATTATGGGACTATGGATAAAGCATCAATGCAGCTTAAAAAGAATCATTTTGCCTAGAGCATAACATATATTTCATATTATGAGCACATACTGGTGTTCTTCTTCGATACCAACTGATAAAAATAAACTACAAGTGATCCTTTAATTCCAGAAATACTAAAAGATCAACAGTCTTCAAAATGGTTGTACCATCGGAAAAGGAACAGGTTTGTGTTTTCCTTTTGCCCTATTAAAAATAGTCTAATTTATCAACAGTGACCAGCTGCTGAACCCCTTAGCTGGATAATCTGAATGTCTGATACCTGCGTTGAAGTGCACTGTGTCTTACACTGACCACTGTAACCACAGAATTTTCCCTAGTCTAAACAGCAGTTCATGCTATACTATACAATCTATTCTTGACAGCAATTTATTATTTTCTTTAAACCACAAAATGAGTTTTAAGGATCAAAGAATGTTTCACCTCAATGCTTTTTTAAATTGACAGAAACAAATCTGTTCCCATTTTTCATTTAGATTGGTCTGCATATGATATTCTACCTTCTCTGTGATTAATAAAAAAAAAGTTTTCAAACTTACAGAGCAAAACCTCGGAAATCACTTAAATTGAGATAAAGCCTTAAGAAATGAACCTATACGACTCAAAAAAGATGAAAGCAATAAAGACCTTTCTTAATAGATCTTTTCAATAATCTAATAGTAGGTGACTTCTATTTGAGAAATAAAAGTAGTTTCTAGTGGCTCTTCACTTTGTAATTACAAAGTGACTGATCTTTTTTGTATTGCAGATCTTGAAAAATAGTTACCCTAATGGATGGTGGACAGTCCTGGACCACACCCCCTCCCACCAACCAACTAACCCCCAACGGCAAATTAAGAAACCATCGTAACAAAAGACTTACCACACAGAGCCCACTACATTGATGAAGTTAAGTCCTGCAGGGTTTGCCATGACCTGGGTGGAGGTTGTTCCTGTAGTAATGGACGTTACCATGGTGGAAAGAGGAATGGTCATTACAGGCAGTGCCTGGCTCAGAGACATTTGCTGCTGAGCAAATGGGGTTAACAAAGTGGGCTGAGGGGTGAAGCCTGAATCTTGGGGAGTAGGGGTGGCAGAAGGGGTAATAGGAGTTGAGCTCTGAGCATCAGGAGGGTGTGGGGTCGATGAAGGGGTGTTGGTTGGAGTAGGAGTAGATGGTTTAGGAGTTCCAGACCCTGCTCATTGAGAAAAATAAAAAGTGCTAGTTTGTTATAAAAGGCCAGTCCTTTTTTGTATAATAAGGTTAATGGAATCTTACTTAGCACTGACAATTTCTTCTGTTTTTTAGATTGCAAGTGTTAATTTCTACATAATAAGTGTTGCAGCACACACTCACTGTTAAGGATGCAGTATAATCACAAAGAAAATCCATTCTCCATGCTTCATTCCTTGTGGCATACACCAATTTCTATTTTTCTTTAAGGCTTCCATAATCTATCATAATTAAGTTGTAATTCCATTCAGGAATACTTAAAATAATTTCTTAGTGACCATTTTAACCCAATTAATGTTTGTCCTAAACTCTTAAACAAATAGTATCCATGTACTACTGCCTGCACAATAGGTTGTGTTAAAAACATATCATGGAAAGAAAGAGAGTAAGCAAGATCATGTACAATTTCAATAATCACGGGGCTGATCTAAATTTCATCAGATAGTCAAACTGCCATTTTCCAAGCATCGAACAAATAAAAAGCAACTATCTAATATTTAAGAACCAGAGGATAATACTGCTTCTTTAAAACCTACTGTGTAATTCCCTCTGCTTAAATGTAGCACATACAGCTGTATTTGTTGTGATGAAGTAGGCAAAGTCTATCAATAGAAAAACAAAACAAAACCCCAAAAAAGCTTGAGCTGGTTTTTTTGGTTTTCTTTTTTTTTTTTTTTTTTTTTTTAGCTTTCATGTCCTGCAGAAAGAAAGGAAATAAATATGAATGGTGACCAGAGCCTTAAAGTACCAACTGTGTGCAGCAGATTTACACAATTCATAATACTAACATAAAACCAGACTCAGTATTTTGGAAGAAAACTTTTGTAAATTTTCTTTATCTTGTGCAAAACAAGAAGGCAGAAAAGTTACACCTTTTGAGCTACCCAGATTTAAAATTATTTAATGCAAAAAGCATAATTATAATACCATGCAGGATACTGGAATGTGCAGTATACAATTATTCATTAAAAAACTGAGAAGCTGCAGCTGTGGTTTCCTCTTGGTACAGATCTGTTCACGAAATGGCTCAAGACGCATACAAGTTTTAGAAAACGTTTATGATCTACAGCTACAATTACAATGATCCTGTCAGTGTTAACAAAAATACTTGAACTAGGATGTCACTTCTGACTGAAATTTGCATTTTAACACCTGAGTATATGGTGCTATCATCAGCAGCATCACCACCACACCTGCAATCAGCAATGATTTGTAAAACAGTGTAGGAGTGTTCTTAAAAAATCATCTTATCGTTTATTGTATCATCACCTCGGGACTGATCAGATTATATACATACATAGATACACAACTGCACCAGCTCCTATAACATTTCAAAAACCAGATGCTTAAATTATGCAAATTGATCTAACATACTGTTTTTTACACTGGACCAAAAATTCTACACTTTGGAATTTTATCTCATCACATCATCTACCAGCCTTTCATATATGAGGAGATCATGCTAATTGCACAAAATGTATTAAAACGTATACACAGAGGGTGCATACATATATATACAGAAAACGAACACAGTTACAATAAACATAAAATACATACAGCGAACAAGAGACCTGCCTAAAGCTGCACAACTTACACAATTTAGGGTACACTGTACACTTAAGTTTCATCATTCCACAGGTTAAGAAGTTTATCTCAGGAAGCATTTATGCAAAAGCCTAAGATTTAATGGAGAATTTAGGTCGTGACTCACTTTGTGAAGAGCTCGCAGGAGACATGGCAGCTGGAGAGAGCATGCTAACTTGATTAAGATCCATAGATTGTTTCCGGGAAAGACCAGGAGGCTTAGAAGGAGGAGGTGGAGTTGGGGATTTTAGATGGCCACTTGACTGTTGTGAACTAAAAATATTACCTGAAAAAGCATCATTAAAATACATTACTAGTCTGTGAATGTTAACTTGAATATTAGGATACAACTTTGTGAACAATACAATCAAAATTTAAAAAAACCCAAAAAACAACAACAGCAACAACAACAAAAAAACCCCCACAAAAACGCATGCTCTTCTCACAGATAAGATACTGGTGTTTTTTAATTAAATCTTTACTCAAGGGATATCCTGTCATTTTACAACAGGCAGAACATGTTACAATGAGATGTTTGAGTCAAAAAATAATTACCTGAAGAGCTACTTCCTGAACTTGAAGGTAATTTGATAGGAGGAGGTCGGTGTTTTACACCTTTCCCCAGTACTGAAGACTGAACAGAGCCTGATATGCTTTCTGGCTGCTGAGAGGAAAGAGAAATTAACACTACCACAGCAATGATGAGAGCTTTCACATAGTTGACACAAAAGACAATCCAACTGATTTGTATTAAGGCTTCCCAGAACTACAACAAAATTCTTTTCAGCCATTTCAGATGCTTATGTATTTATTTAAAAAAAATAACCTATGATGATACTCTTTAGATACTAAAGTCTTTACCATCAAGAAGCAGCACAAAAGTGCTAGTAAAAACTTAAACTGAGCAAAGAAGTAAGAGTTTCACTTTTCTCCATCATTCTGGAATTCTTTTAGTAATTTTCACAAACACAAAAGTGATGAATATACTTGAAATAATAAAACATTTAGGTTTTACTTGAAAAAATTACGTAATTTCATTAATTCATTCTCTGTATACCTGCCATTTTCAACCAAGACAGACTTAAAAGAACAGGATCAGAATTCTTCATTCTGGAAGCAGGATTTCAAATAAACTCAGGAAAATCCTGAATGCAGAGAAATCAAGACATATTTCCCCACTGGCTTCAGTGGGACAGGAACTTCATATTCTTGGAAGATACAGCCTTTTTGTTTTACTTACATCCTAATTATCAGGTTGTCTGAACATATATCTACTTCACCTACTCGAGTCTGTAGTTCTCAGTCACTCACAACAGACCCTAAGTCCATAATTCCAATTGCTGACACTGTCAAAAGACTCAACAGTGAAATGCATTCACACTGTGTCTATGTGTTTTTCACCTTATAGCAGATATCCATAAATGAAAGTAATGTTTAAACAAACATACAGTTTGCCAACTGCTGAAACTAGGAAATGAGGCTGGCAATATAGTGGATGGAATACTTTAATACTGGAGCCTCAATTAAATGTGCATGAGCTAAGAAAACACAGCATTGTGCAGAATCACCCATTTTGGTGAGCTTAACTTCCACTGATTCTCAGTAATAAGAGACAGTCCCTCTACATGTTTCTAATTGCTTGCTTATAAAAAAGAATCTTTGGAGGAAGATTCTGAGGACTACCTTTCTGTTCTTCTATTAAAATCTGCTTTCTTGATTTTGAAAATAAAGACCAATGCCCCATTCCAGTGGTGACTAGATAATTAAATACAGTAACCTGAGTAACTCTGGTACAGCTTTTAGTGGGGGCTTGGACACACAGACAAGCTGACTTCATCAAGTACCCTCCCATCCCACTTATTTTATGATTTTAATGTATATATACAGACATGCATGTGCATGTCTTCAATTGTGCACACATACACAGAAACATTCATATCCCTTTCTGCAACTGCTGGCCTTGGAATGCTGCTGGTCTGCCTGACACCAGGAACTACCTCCTTCAAAAAAAATGTTGTTGGAGTTTGTGAATAGGTATTTAGAGGAAAGATGTCTCAAAGGAAATACCCCAGGGAATACAGATCTCATTTACTAGCTGGAGCATAACATACAGCTCACTGCTGAACTACTGACTCTGACCAAACAAAGCCAGAAGCAGCAAGTGAAATCCAAGGCAATGCCAACGGACAGGAAAATCTGGGAATACAAGAGTTTATACTGGAAATGTAGAAATGCGTGTGCATGTAAAATACACACTTTAAAGCTGTTCATTTGTGTTTTGGAGGTTTTTTTGGTTTTTCTTTTTTTTTTTTTGTATGTTTGAGGGTTTTTTTGCCTTTGTTTTTTTGTTTCTTTTGTTTGTATTATTTTTTGTTTTCTTTTTTTTTTTAAGTTTTCCTCTTCAAATTGAAGTGAAAATAATTTGAATTTTTAAAGGTAAGAGAAGTTCAGCTATTCCATCTGCTTCTGTGTCTACTGACCTGCAAAACAAGACACACAGCTGCATCTTACTATACTGCTCTATGAAAGGTTCACCTGAACAGTGGAAAATGCTAAAACAAAACTTTGGAGCTAACTACACAGTGAATCCCCCACCCCTCAGAACAGCTAAAAGACAACATTTGAACATTGATAACATAAGTGCTTTCCACTAACTTTTCCAATATACTCACATTGAATGATCATGACCATAATGCATTTAAAAATTCATTCAGGATGACATTTTTAGGTTATTTTACTGTTAAATGTGGATAGCAAAAATTATTCTAATAATTCAACAATTAAGCACAAATAAAAGAAATGTGTAGCTTGATCAACTCACTTCCATTTCCTTCCCTGGAGAAAGATGACTGACTGATCCACTTGAATTATGAAACATTTTCACAGTACATTTAGCTTCATTTTGCACTAACTCCTGGTACTGGTTCACCACCCTGAAAGAAAAAATGAGGACATAAAAAGATTAACAACTTTGAACTTCCAAAGTAGATACTTATAGATAAACACAATTGTACATGTTATAGTCATATATTTTATACATTATGTAAGCTACCTCTATATAACACAGAGATGCACATACATAAAACATATTTATACCTCTTTGTACCTTTCTACATTATATTCCTGGGCTCTTAAATTTATTCCATTTAAACTTTTAATCTCTTTTTTTTCTAATGCAAAATACAGTGTGAGAAACACACTACTGCAGGAATATGGAAAACAATAGAACAGTTCCATTCTCAAAAGCAACTACAGATCTTTGGGATGTCAGTCAACAGGGATCCCATTCCCCCTTTTTAACAGAGGTCCAAAATCTTTTATAAAAAGTATTTCTTCTGGTCATGCTGCCTGTGAAACAGTCAATCCTCCTTCAGCTTGAGGCCTATGTCAGGTGAGGAGTCTAAACACACGGGCTGAACAATCACTCCTCTGTGAGCATTATGACAGACATTTGATAAGGCATCAGGCAAACAAGTTTAAAATACTGTTCTATCAAATACTACATCTCTACTAATCTAAGACAACCAAGTTGAGGGAATACTGTTTCACAGACACGAGTGGGATATACAAAATGATCTTGAAATATAAAGCTGAAGTGCTGTGGTCACTTACGCTGTGGCAGACTGGACCTCAGTGAAAACCTGCTGGAATATTTCCAGTACCTCACACCTAAATGTGGTGAAATACTCTTATTTTGACATAGCTCTCTGCTTGTAACACATGCTTTTATCTGACTAAGGCAGACATAAGCAAGGGCCCTGACACACATGACAAAGGAAAGGGAGCAGTGCATGTTTTTTGGCAATTAGATTTTAGACTGACTTAAAAATCGGTGGAATCAGGTTAGTAAAATGCTACTCAAGAAGGTGGTCCTGTGCTCCTCCACTGTTTCTTCTTGTCCTTGTCCCTGAAACCCTGTCATTTATTCTGATGAAAGGACTTGTGCAACCCAGTGACAAACATGATCAGGAAATCAATCCCAGTTAAAACTAGGCTCTTGTAATGTTGTTGCTTTACTATTCAACCAGCCTATCTCCCCAGTTCAGCTTAAAGAACAAGCAGTGAAAGTACCAGCACAAAGGAGGCAGGAAAGAATACATGCAAGGAGTTTCTTGATCAAAATTACCTATTTAAAAAAAACCCATTATTGCTAATTTTTGATCAAATCAAAGACTCATTTCCATGCCAGGCACATCAGGGTGCATGGGGATAAGAGCTATGGCATATATATATGGCCAGAGGTATCCTATGGAGGCCCAAAACCCAACTGGCTCTGACAGAGGTTGCTTTTTAAAGGCTCTGTGGTTTTATGTACAGGTAATCTGATGTGATGTACACTGACAAACACTTAAGACCCACTTATTTTGCTGCCTCACTTATCCTTGAATTGCCATTCCTACTCATTCTACAACTAAAATATACTGAAAAACTGTTTTATTGCCTCTCTAGGAAAGCTGAATCAAGACATGCACAATACACAAAACTAAGGTGTATAAATCTTAAATCCTAGATTACACTTCAAATGACAAGTTCAGATGAACTATTTCCATGATTGATAATTTACCATGACAAATATCAGGATGAAATTACTGTTAAGTGCTGTCAGAGTTCAGGTGTACTCACGTATTTGACGTCCTCTATTCTTCCTTGCTTGTTAAATACAGAAACTACACACTATTCTAGTTCTTGATGTGATGACTACATCCTCTCATTTTTCCTCATTTGTTCTGCATCTGTTTCCATAACCATAACATTGGCAGTCATAACTGCCAAAAAGGAACAAAATTTATTATTTGTTATCAAGCCAAATAGCTGTACAAACTGTATTAATTTACCTTTCAGCATCAGTCTTCGAACCAATAAGGAACCTAAAATGTAAAGTACATTTTCAGTCATGAATTGGACTAAAAGAACATATTTTTACAATCATAGGGGTTCAAACAAATGGCAGTGGTGTGGTTTTTTTCATACTTGCTCAAAATACAAATGATAATGTATCCATTCAATGGACTGAGTATCATTCAGTACTTGAAATACACACTTGACTTCCTAACTATATATACATACTATGATCTAATATGGTCTCCTTTAACAGTAAATTACCCACAAAGCAAAAGGCAGAATATAGAAACTCTGGATTTCGTATTAAAAAAAAAATGGAAGCGAGTAACTGCTACAGAACTATTAGTGTAAAAAGTACCAAGGAAAAGTCATGTATAAATCAACACCATACCAATACACTCAGACTGAAATACAAGTGTGCTGAGGGGAGGTCAAAAACAGCCCTATGCATAATGTTTTAACAAACATTGAATTTCCATTGTTTGATTTCATTTATGCCAATTCCAATTCCCTGTGATCTTTGAGACCTCCTAAAAAAAGCTCCTGAATCTCTTCTGCATAACACTTATGGCTTCCAAACTTATTACTATGTTTTTTTAACTTTATGGAACTTTCTCTTTCTCCAGCTCCAAAAAGAAAAAAAAATTAAAAACCATTTTATTTTACTGAACAACAAAAATGTTTACGTCACCTTTCATTTCAAATGACAGTTTGCCAAGGAGAAGTTATCCAAGTTTTGATGAACTTTAATTATTAGCAATGATTTCCAAAACTGTGGGGGGTTAATTTGTTTCTTTTTTTGCTGACAGGATTTTATCCCATAAGTTGCCAGGAAACTAACTACTGGGTACTTATAGATGCTTAAGCAGAACAAAGGGGCCAAAGGAGAGTCTCTGGGAGTTTCTCTTGGAGGGGGAAGATACCAAGAGTTTTGGCGGCAGGAAAAGGATGGGGCTGGGGGGCAGCTCCTCTCTCGCTCTCAGCATCGGAAGGGTGACGACCTTACCGTAGCTTACTGTCACCATCAAGTCCGGTCCTAGGAAATCTACCATCATCTGCTCATGCGCCCAGGAATTCTGAGCTCGCCATCTCCTGCCCTGCTGGAGCTGGACCGGCCCAGTCTCACCACCGCCACTTCTTTGGCACTGCTCTTTTTGCTACTCTGCAGCCCCGCACTGCCCTGCACTGCCGGGACATTCCTGCTGTTCCAGATACCACCACGGAGCTTCTGATACATCTCATACACCAGCCTGGGATTCCTGCTCATTCCTGCTGTTCCAGCTTGGTGCTCCTCAGAGTCCTGCAGGGGCACCGAGATCAGACTGCCCTCGAGGTTTCTGGTTCTGTTTTGTTGTTAATGCTCTGGTTGTTGTTTTGTTTGCCTTGTTATACGTACTAGTAGAGAACTGTTATTCCTATCCCCATACCTTTGCCTGAGAACCAAGCATTATTTCAAAATGTATTTCAAAATCATAATAATTTGGAGAGAGGGGGTTCACATTCTCCATTCCAAGGGAGGCTCTGGCTTTTTTCCCTGGCAGACACCTGTCTTTCCAAACCCAGACAAAAACCCTCCAGGCATCTAATACTTCTAAATTCATTTAATTCCCAGCCTTATTACACAACTCTAAGCTAGAACTGTTGTTCCAGGAAATCAGTACTAAGTATGCGTGCTGGTTTTGGCTCTCACAAGCAAAAGGGCTGGAGGTGTACAAGAAGTGGCGAAGTGACACTGTAAGGACAACTGACCCCAAGTGACCAAAAGGGATATTCCATACCACGTGGCACCATGCTCAGCATATAAAGCCAGGTAAAAAAGGAAGAGAGGGGTGTGGGAAACATTTAGAGAGAAGGCATTTGTCTTTCCCAGTAACCATCAGGTGTGACAGGGCCCTGCCCCTCCTGGAGACAGGAAAACACCTGCCTGCCCACGAGAAGTGGGAAATGAATTCCTTGTTCTGCTTTGCTTGCATGTGTGGGTTTCCCTTGACCTATTAAGACTGTCCTTACCTCAGCCCACATTTTTACCCTTGCTATTTTTTCCCCCAGCCCACCAGGGAGGTGGGGGGAGGAGGGAGTGAGTGCATGCATGGTGCTTAGCTGCCAGTTGAGGTTAAACCACAACAGTGTGTGGCTCAAGTCTGGGATAAAATATTCTTAATGCTCAGGATGTTTTAAGATTTTCATAAAAAGTAAGAGAATGATTACATACTAGAAGATAAAAACAACTTTCATTAGCAGAAGTAAAAGGTTTGTTCAGTCTGACTGCTCCTTGCCTTACTGAAATGTATAGGCTCTGCTCTGCTGCATGGTTTCCTCCACACAAATAATCTGGTATACATAACAAAAAGAGCTGAGAACAGAGAATCTTTGTAGAACTGCAGCCAAACTCAGCATATTCCAAACAATTCAAAATTACGAAGCTTCTCAGAAGCTCATGTTTTTCTTCATTTATTTATTTCAACTGGATCTAAGAGTAAACAGAATATAGTCACATCTTATGTTTTCATAGCATCAGGCAAATTTTGAGAACAATCAAAATTCTGAGTATCACCAAAACAGAGTGCAACAACACCTCATAGTGTCTCCACAATTTTCATGATTGGATTTGCTGATGGTCTTATTTTCCCCCAATGTATCTTTAATGTAAAAAACCATACTATTTTAACATAATACTAGATTTGAAATATGATGGTTGCTTGTATACATTTTGGATTGGGGTTTTTTGGTTAAAAAATCTTAAATCAGACTTCTAGCTCTACAGTATTTTTGTGACTAAAATGGTAAGTAATGTTTGTTTTCCTCCACCTATTGATCACAGCATAGTTTTAAAAAAAATAAGTAACTTACTGTGATGGAGTTATTAGGTTGTCATTTTCCTCATCACCTTTGAGTGTCTGAATTTTACCATAGTACAAGGGATTGCCAAGAGACTGAAAAATGGTCAGTTTTGTTTTTTGAAGCTGATTACCAACTTCACATTCAAACACATAATCATCCTTCATTTCCTAAAAAGACAGAATGATCTAGTAAGTCTTGAACAAGCCTTAGCCAAAACAGCAAGTAAAGCAGACCAGCTCTATACACAACACAGACTAAGAAGTAACATTCTATAGGATGGGGTGCATTATCTAAAATGAAAGTGATTCCAGAAGTTACATTAACAGGATGAGAGGAAAAGGATTTATCATCTCTTAAAAATACAAAGATATTGCAAACCCCAAACAATCATGTTATACATGGAAATGTAGACTGGGTAAACATATATAGAAACAGTTTTATATGAATTATGACAGTGCAAAAAACATCAAGAGTAAAATGTTGGAGCTGAACATTAAGTTCAATGGGAAATTATTACTTTTCTTCCAACAGGCAACTACAAAGATACCATGATACATGCTGTTAATAAAGACAGTATTGTGCCTCTGAAATTATAAAAAAATCAATTATGTGACTTAATCACATAACTAATCAATGATTTAATTATTATTAATGTGAATTAATCAATGATTATATTAAATTACTACTTCTGATCAAATCACATAGTTTGTGCCAAAAATCTTAAGGTTCAACTTAAACATTGCAGTTTTTTTGTAAGAGGCATTTAATATTAATCCCTTTCAAAATTTAACACTTTGATTTCAATAAAGCTCTTTTTCATCAGCCTTTGAGTATCTGAGTAAAGAAAGCAATTTGTTGTCCAGAGTGCTGCTCCATGTAAATTATGATCCTTTCTTCAGTACAAGCTGCTTATCCTTGTATTTCTGGAAAATCTGAGGAAATCAGACTGATCACATGCTTGCTTTACTGTATAAAATTACAAGTATCTCTGGTAATCTTCCCATGTCTCTGTAACACATGGAAGATTAATTAAATTGCAGGAGGGAAGGTTATTCCACATTACATTAATTTTGTTGAAATAAGAGGCATTTTAACTAGAGATAGTGAAGTTTGGCCAAAGGTCTAAATTACTCACGTGTGCTGGCCAGACAGTTGGTTGTGAGTCATCAGACTTGATAGACTTTTCCACTTTGGCATATTTTTCCACCTTAAAAAAAAATAGAGAGATCAGAAAAGAAGGAGTCCCCTATGTTATCCCCTATTTTTCTTCAGAGAAACTTAACTGAAGAATCTTCAGAACTTTACATTAATAGTTTTTACCATATTTGCTGTGTTAAACTTAACTGAAGATTTAAACATGATTTCAGACTACAGATTGAAATCATTGCCTGCAATGTGGAACGGTTAAGTAATTTCACAATAACAGTAATTCCAAAAGCCTCCAATTAAATCAGGTACAACACAGTTAAGTGAAGAGAGAGATTTGTTTTGTAGAAACTTACAGTGTCATTTCATGTCTAATTCAGATTCTTGCAAGCTCTATGATGTCCAAAGCTACAGTCTTGACTAGTCTACAGACTTCAAAAAAATCTCAGTATACCAGAGAAAATTCGTGGAAAGGCACTTGGGGGTCCTGGCTGGTGGCAAGCCAAATACGAGTCAGCAGTGCCCTGGCAGCCAGGAGGGCCCACCCTGTCCTGGGGTGCATCAGGCACAGCATGGCCAGCCGGGCAAGGGAGAGGATTGTCCTGCTCTGCTCTGAGCTGGGGCGGCCTCACCTCCAGTGCTGGGGCAGTTTTGGGTGCCACAATATAAACAAGACATTAAGCTATTAGAGAGTGTTCAAAGGAGGGCAACAAAGATGGTCAAGGGCCTTGAGGGCAAACAGTACGAGAAGCAGCTGAGGTCACTCGGTCTGTTCAGCCTGGAGGAGACTGCAGGGAGAGCTCACTGCAGTTACAACTTCCTCATGAGGGTAGGGAATGGGCAGGCACTGATCTCTTCTCTGTGGTGACCAGTGATCGGACCCAAGGGAGTGACTTGAAGTTGTGTCAGGGGAGGTTCAGGTTGGGTATCAGGAAAAAGTTCTTCACCTAGAGGATGGCTGGGCACTGGAACAGGCTCCCCAGGGTAGTGGTTACATCACCAAGCCTGACCGAATGCAAGAAGCATTTGGATAAGACACATGGCATGACTTTGGGGGTTGTCCTGTCCTGCAGGACTAGGAGTTGGATCTGATGATCCTTGTAGGTCCCTTCCAACTCAGGATATTCTGAGTCCCTTCTGTACACTAATAGTATGTGTGTTAGCAATGCCAGAAACTAAGAATATGAAAGCCCCCAAGAGGAAAATGCACACAGTGAACAAAGCAACTCTCAACTAGAATTCTCTGTATAAAATTTAGAACTTTTCAAAATATTAATGTCCCATAGTATAACATATCGAAAGATAGGAATTTCTACCAAGATGAAAAGTGATTAATTTTTAAACAATCTACAAACCTCATTTGCTTTTCTGGTTTTCATACTAGCAGACAACTTCAAATAGACATATGTTCACTGAGCCCACAGAAGAACAATACTAACAATTTGTTTGTACTGATTACTTCATCCAAACTATTCTGTTACAACTGCAATATATTACAGCGTGGCTTAACTTGTGTTTATACCTTATGGTACAAGTAATTGTAAATGTTAATGTCACTCCCATTTTTTAAAGGTCATTTTTTGATACTGGTTACTTCTTAGACATTTCTTCATATAATACAATTTCTAATAATTGCTGATTATACATAACAAATGGTGGTCTTACATCTACTTCAGAAGGAGCAGTCAAGTAGCAAGGGTTCTGTTTCCACATATCTACGCACTGGAAGATGAAAAAGCAGGATTAATATATTAAATCCTCTAATTACAGTTAGAAGTATATTACATTACTTTTCAGAACACTTACATTTCCAGCTTTTGAAATTTTGAGGTCATACTGCTGGGCTGCTTTCCTCTCCTTCCTTTTCTGTAAGTAGTCAAGTAGTCTGAGCTGAGGTGGAGTTGAGTAGTGAGCTACTTCTTGCTGTCTGTTCAGAGAGGACCTTGAGTACCTTTTGAAGCACCTATGGCAAAATGACACCTAAGCTTGTAAAATCATCATTATCAAATTCTCCACTGCCATTGTACAAAACCAAAAATATGCAGGGAACTGCTACTTACATGGAGACAAATAGGTTTCTAAATACTAATTTAAAATTGCTTTTCTGGATTACACAGTATAACTGTAAATCATGATTTCGTATTTATAAAATATACCAGTATTCCATTCATGTTTCAGCACTAAGAATGGGGTTATTTTTTAAATGCCTAATTTATGAACATCATCAAAATGAGTAATTAAGAAGCTGCCAAGCTTAAAATATTTGTGCATTATCCGAATTTCAGTTCCATCAAATGATCTTTGTCCTACTTATGTAACTATAAAATTATAAAGACAATAACTACCCTTTAGTCTTTGTTTCACAACAAACTCATGGGTTCAGTAATGGTGCTATGGACATCCGTTTAGTCCCTTTACCTATTTTTCTAGTGGAATATTTGTTGACCACCAAGCCTTAATTTCAAGGACAGCTTGATCAAATTAATTATTCATATTTTTTTAGAAATTACTGCTGGTTTGGCACTAGCACAGTATTTCAATGCAAATTTAGTTTTAAATATTTCAGCAATTATGACAGATCATTAATACATTTCCTTTTTACAGAGTGAATGCAACTCTTATGGTAGAACAAACATGTTGAACAAATGTTCCAAGCTTCTGCGGAAATAAAAAAGGGCCCAACCATGAACAAAAGTGAAATAATTTCAACATTCTGTACATAGTGCTTTCACATTATTTTAAATTTTTCCAGATTCTCATACACTTACACTTCTGTTTAGCCCGAATGTCAAACATACAAATGATTTTTTTCATTTGCTCATTCATGATTAAACTTATACGTAGCTTTTAACAAATTAGAGACCAACATATCTGTTTATATATTTTAGATTACTGAGCTGCCATCTGACTCTGCTAACACAAAATCTATGCAAAAAAAACCCAAATCCAAACTGCAATATAACTGATTATGTTAAGAAAATATAAATACACTTTCCTTTGAAATACAAAAATAAGCATACTACAGCATCTACTAGCAACTGAAATATAATACAAAATTGAGCACTTAAGAATACGATATAATTTCTTGACTGATTCTCACACATTCCTATTTAAGTAGGTATTACATACAAGGAGCTAAATTTTCACATGAAGCATTACTTGTATTTTTCTTTGAAAACATATTTCACACTGAAAACTACCGTTTCATAGGGCGAGTGTTCATCTTCTGCTTGTTGTACAGGAGTCTGTTTGTAGTACAGGTCACTGCTATTGAAGGATCAAGACACAAAGGCTCTGCTGTAGCCAAAATAAGTTGGCTCTCAAGTAGGAGCTTGTCCTCCTGTAATATACACAGCTATTAATACAAAAATATGAAAACCTTTACAGTAGTCAAGTTCCTATATACCTATGCATGTAGACATTATCTTAGAAAAAATTGAAGAAGGAATTATTAAACAAATGAAAAACGTTAATAAATTTTCATTTTGTTGTGTATTTATGACATCACTGTAAAGTTTTAAAATATCCTCTAACCTACCTGTGTCCACTTGTGGTTGTCACTTGTTATAGAATGCACATCACAAATTAAAGTCTGAGGAAAAAGACGTAACTCTAATTAGCTTTCAACTGAATAAAAGGACTTCTTAATATATGTTCAGTAACAGTGAATATCCAGTCTAGGAACTACTGTAACACTGAGAAATTACTTAAGGCTCCTCTTTACCTGCATTGTAGGTCGCAAAAGAATGTGCTTGCTTTGGTATGTTGGAGATTTCATGTTACCAGACTGCCTATAGTCACGTATTTCTGCTATGACACATCCACAATGGAAAATATTAACCTGGTTGAAAGAAAAACACCAGCTTTTGAAGAAACAAACATTTACCAATCTTCCCCTACCTCTACAAAGAAGTTTGTTATATAACATATAATATTGAGTGAAACTAGGAATTAAACTCATGACTAAGCAGTGGTCTTTCCTACATACGTAGACGTGTTTGTCCTAGACATACCTAAAATACAAGCTTCAAATGCAGTGTTTTCATATGCCAGCAATGCAGCTGTAAGAAACTGCCATGCCAAACATTCCATAATGACAAAGAACAAGGAAATTTTGCTAGAGCAGAATTGAAGATGTTTCACAGCCTCAGTCACAGCAATCTCTCTTTTATCTCTTTCTTCTCAGTAGTAAGTATGTTTTTTCCTATATATCAATAAAGTATTTATTTGGGGTATTAAATACTACAGTTTCATATGCACAAGTGTCTTCTGCATACAATCACCTGTGTGAAGCACACAAAAAAATCGATGTCTATCTGCATACAAGACATAAAGTTCTTTTTGAAAACAAAAGTTTCAAACCTGAGATTTTTCCAAAAGATCAACCAAAATAGGTGGTAGTTCCTCTGCATCCAAATATTCAAGCAGTTCTCCTTCCTCATAAGGCAGACGAATGGTTTCAGAATCTGAATTAAAAAAAAACATATTGCCTTTGCTTTTCAAGTTCAAATATTAAGAAATGTAAAACAAACGTGCCACAAGAAAATCAGGGTTTATGCAAATTTTAGTTCAAGTACAGTTGGTTGCTCTCCCAGCCCCCACCAGAATTATGGTGGAAGTGAAACAGTTAAATGTGAACAACACCACAAAAAATTATATAGCATTCTGAGTATTTTTAAAAATTCAAGAGAAAAATATTACCTGAACCATTTTTTCCCCTGAGCATCAGTGAATAACCCTCATTTCCTGGATAGAGGTTTACCACCAGACATGACAATGTCTCCTGCATAACCAGCTTCTCAAGTAAATTCACATTTCGCCTCAGCTTCTGCTTTAAAAGTAAACATTGCTCATGAACATAATACTATGAAACAATTAGCAGATATAAAAACAATTGCTAGAATGTGACTTATATTAATGACAGATTATACACCTAAACAAGCCCAGTTAAATTTAATTATACTGTATTCAGCAGAGTAAACATATTATGTATTATCACACATTCTTATAGACACATTTTTGTACAAAAATCCCACTCATTTAAATTACAAACCCTAAAACTGAAAGTCCACAGACAACAGTTAATAAGAATAACCTTATGCTAAAATGTTGTAAATCTACAGGGCACCATTATTTGCATCATTTCTACAAACATCATCAATCCAGTATAAGAACAACAAAATACTTAGTATTTTCAGACAGTCCTAACAAAAGAAGGCATTTCACTCCAGGATTAAAATAATGAATTGGTGCATTTGGAAGCTTTCTTAACTGTGTTTTTTTGTCTTTATTTGCTGAAATCTGATCCAGCAGCTGCAGACACTATTCCCTTATTTAACCATAAAACTATCTTTTTGATGTATAACAGATTTTTGTAATTACTTGGTGTGTTTCACAGACCACATAAACATTCTACAAATTGAAACATTTGAAATCCCCAGAGAACTTAAGACAATGAATTCTAAACCTCAGATAATTTTACAGCCTCTGGTTGGAGGCCCTATTTCATCTCTGAATACCAGCTCTGGGTACAACCATTAATTGGGAATTAACCCGAGTGCTCGTTTGTCTTCTCATTCATTTTACTTCCTTGAAAGCAGCAATACAGCAGATTCCATAGCTTTTTCTTCTTGTTCAATTTGACGTTCAGAGCTTAGCAAAGCAATTTGTGCCTTTTACACCTTATATTTAGCACTGATAAGCCTGTTTGAGCCTCTTTGCTAACATTATGAAAATTCTTCACAAAACTTCTTCGTTTACCAGCAGCAATTGGAGAAACAAATTTGAATTTACAACAAAATTGCAGGGTCTGAGAAATGATGCACATTTTTTCCCACGGCAGCCATGCTAAGGAATTGATGCTGAAACAGTGATAATGACAATACATACGGCATTGACACTGGCCCTGAACTTGAACACAAGTGCCCTTTGGTGACACAGGATTAAGACAGAATGAACAGCTCACTCAAGCCAGTCTAAGCCTTACTATTCACATTATGTAATCTTATCTTTAGGTAACTACTACAGTAAGAAGGGTTTATGCTCCATTTAACAAAGAAATTAGGTGGAATTAAAAACAAAGTATTTTCTCAACCTGCCTGTTTAGACAGAAATGAAAAGCTTTTCAGCAATTTCCACTTACCTTTATCTCAGGCTCTTTTTCACATTCTTCAATATATAAATCATAAAGTTTTTGAAACACAGATTTTCTGAAATTAAAAAGACTGAAGATGTAACCAAAATTAAATTAAAGAAATGCTATTAAAAAACTAAATACTGAAACTTTCAGTACCTTCCACTGGATAAATATTTTCTTTTGGGAGGTCTCTGACGGGCACTTTCAATGATATACTGAAAGAGAAAAGTAAACAAAAATCCAGCATATATTACAAAGAAATTTAATTCTAGTTACCAGACAACTAGAGATCATTACTAGACAGTGTTCCATGTATACAGAAAGTAATTAAGAGTTATGGTACATGACTGTTCCAAAAGTGCACGAAACACAACCTGTTTTATGTAGGGGTCATCAACAAGAACACAGCTCAATTTAGCTGTCACAGAGAGCATTTCATGGCTATGGCATCAGTTCCATGCAAGGTCTTGATTCTACACTCATGTCTTGTAATTACAGTAGTAAGTAACTCTACAACACTACTGTAATTAATTACCATACTGAAGTTAATGTGGTCGACACACTAAGGTACAACCAAGTTTATGCATACTGGCCTGACAACATTTACAAATCAAGTACTCTTCAACATGATAATTTCAGGAAGTTCTCCCTTTGCCTTTACGTTATTTTTCTCTACAGAGCTGTGCATTATAAATACAATTCATGTACACTAAACACTCAAACTAAAAAAAGAATAAGAGAGGTAGCATCCTCCAGTAAGTGTGATTTATATTCTAACAAGGTTTTTCCAAATCTTTACTGTTTGAAGTATTTCAATCAACAGCTTTGTTCAGAATTTATGTGAAGAGAGGTTCTCCCACAGGAACATGCATTTCCCATAATAAGGTTCAAGGTAACTATATATAAGATGACAGCATTAAAAAACATGAAGCCACTTGCCTCTTCATTCTCACTGGGCTATCCTTAAAACCACAAGCAGGATTTTACCATATATTTCTGCAGGTCTCTGTAGAGCCCTGCTTATTTCACAGCACATAGATTTGCTGGCTGAAAAGGGGAAAGCTCAAGTGTTCCACAGTCTATCACCATCTCACTTGATGATGTTCTCAATACAATGGGTAAGAGACCAATACATGACAACAATTTCAGTAAGAATTCTGCAAACTCGGTGTTACATGTATAGGTGACTACACATGTATATATTCACATAACGTGTTTTTTTACTGCTTTTCAGAAGAAATAAAAAATAGCTGTTGTATTTTTATAACTCTGAGACCAATAAATTAGGTGCAAACAAGTAATTTAGCTGCTTCTTACCTCAGCACGATCCAATGCCAGTTCTAAAGCTTGTTGCTGCAAGAATGACAAAGGGTTTTTTAGAAATTATGTGACTTTTTTTATCCTCATACATTAAGAACAGCCCAACAATCCTACTACTTCTGATACAAATTTGTAATTAGAAGATGGGCTCAAAAATTCTTTGGCACACAATAAACTTAGCTAAAACCTCATGTAACTGCATTGCAAGGCTTGGCTAAATTATGAAGCCTTAGAACAATGACAGGCAATTCGAATTCAAAGTAGGAATGGAAATCACACCTAATAAAACCAATAATACAGACTAACCAAAACAATCAGAGATGACAACCAGAAAACCTGATCTCCTTTGTTAAGCTGGTCACTAACTCAACAGAAAGGACGGGCCAAAATATCCCTGAACTGATATCCAGGAAAAAAAACATTTATCTTTTAGATACCAGTGCTCAAGTACTGGCACAGTTACTTTTCACAAAATGGAAATAAAGATCTTGTGCTCAGAACATTACTTCTGCAGATAATACAATTAAAGAAGTGTTCCTTAAGACATATGGTTAGCTGACTAGGAAACAAAACCAGCTTCCACTACAGACTTCCTCCAAGGCAGGCTAAAAGTCTGCCCAACCCTATGAAACACAGCAAAATCTGCAAAAGCTACTCAATATCCCATTGCATGGTATACTCAATACCATTTATCTTAATTAATTTAGTTCCTTTGGAATGTCTTTTACTTCAGTACACCTGCAGTTGATATAACTTTATTTTGAAAAGAGCCCACAACTTCACAGATCAGAATTATGAGTTCTTGGACTAAAGTTTGACAAATATTTCAAATCAGAGTAAACAAGAACCAGTGTCAAAAACATCCAAGAAAGTCTTCCTGGGCTCCTGATGTTCCTTCTCTGGCACTCCCTTAAGCTCTGACCTCCTTTGTGCAGGAATAATGTGCAGTTGCTAAATGAACCAGACAATGAAACTGATTTGGGGCAGGGAGGAAAAAGAGAACACTATTAAGAACCAAAGTGTTGTAGGAGAATTCCACGAGCTTGATTCATCTCCAGGTAAGTCCAGAGAAGCAATGCATTCACTTCAGTGGCAGCTGGATAAAGTCCTTAGGAATGTACTCGTGACAAGCTCTAACATTCAGTGAAGCTTAGGAACATTTGTAATAGGTACCTCTTCCCAAATATGCATTTGTCCTATTCCCTCAGTTTACCATTCCTATCAGCTGCTCCTAAAAGCAAACACCTCTACGTGAGCCTCAAGACAGAAGACACAGAAGCCACGTCCAATCCAAGGTAGCACCAGTTAGAGAACAGAATAGAATCCAGCGAAGAAAACCACACTACACAACAACAAAAGAACAGCAAAGAAATATACAACAGAACACTAATATAATGTATCCAAAACAAAACTTCTTACCTGTTCATGAAAATCCCCCCACCTACTTACCGTGCTATTGTGTGGTAGAACCTGCCGTGACAGAACATTTTAATTTTCAAGTCTCTAGGTGTTTTTATGAAAATGTCAAACACTGATGTTTTCTATATAAATGCCTGTATCTAGTAGATACATCTACAATGCCTGTGTGTAGGTATGATTCCAAATAATCAATTCACTGACTGTTTAACATTAGGTAAAAATCCATGGCAGTATTAGCATCTGTGAATACAAGACTATGTAGAAGCAGGATTTATATGCACCCAACTTCCTGCCACCACTCCTGAATGAAAACACACCACTAGCTTGATATGGCAATTCCTATGCTGCACTGGCAAGTGAATAAGTGTTAGAAGTATTCACAAGCTAAGAAGGAAGACACTCCTAAAAAACGAAGTATCAGAATTCAGCAGTGACAAGCAAAACAACTTTTTTAAAAGAAAATGTCAAACAGTAATGGCATTCTCCTCCTCAGCCAACTAGAAGACTAGAGCAAAAAGATATGCAAATATATGATCTAAATCCTAACTTACCATTGTAGTTGAAGCCATGTGGCCAAATGGCAAAAGAAGTACTTAAGGAGTTTTGTGTAGCAGGCAAAGAATCATATTTGATGGTCAGACTTGGGCTACTGAAAATAAAAAATTCAAGGAGAAAAAAAAAACCACTGAGAAACTAAGTGGGTATTTTATTTAAATGCAACATTTCTAGTGGTTTATTTCACTTAGATCTCATTTGCATAGTTTCCTTTCCTCCAAGAGTAGGAACAAGTGTTCCATTCGCTGCTAGTGTACAGGTTCTCACTCCAATGACTACTACTTTTCACAAACACTAATTTTATTCAATAGTAAAGTAATAAGCTTGTAAATGTACGTATACTCATCTCTATTACAGCAGTCTACCTAGACTATCTCAAATGTCACATCCCCAGATATACAGGAGGCTAAAATACTTAATGAAAAGCAGTGTTCAGCATACCGCATCAGCTCTTTTGTTTTGCTTTTGAGAAGGTGCTATTCCATAGCCAACACCTCTACTAGCGGCGTCTTCTAGCATTGTTTGGTTTAAAACTGACTCACAGCAAGCTGTCAATCAAGAAATGAAAAAAAAAAAAAAAAAAAAATGCTGCCACCGCCTCCGCGGACCCGCCGGGGCGGAGAGCG